>JAGFPH010001302.1:45856-81434 GCA_018207615.1 Philaenus spumarius | reverse complement strand
TTTGATAAAAAGCGAAAGAGGAGTTGGGTGTACAATTTCTTGAATAGGAGTCAAAACTAATATTTAACAACCTGTTTACCACTGAGGAACTACCCAAATAAAATGGAAGCGATCAAAATGTTTTTCTCAAAAGCCTCGGAGCTTCGTTTTCCTTAATTAAATTGAAAAGGAAAATTTCGGTTTTGAAAACTCGAGTAAGAAAAAACCTAACCAATAATTGAAGAATCATATTAAATAATTATGAAGAACTATATCAGAGAGGGGGAATAGAATTGTAATTGTTTACAATAAATAACCGTAAGCCCCACTACTCGGCCTAAAGTGCGATGAGAGATTACCTGGGCCGTGGGTGTTTGATCGATGTGAATCTAAAACGACATCTCTCGGCAATTATCAGCAATATTTACATATTGACCGTGCATGTCCTTGCTAAAAGAACATTTCGCGCCGAGTGCCTTTTTATGTTCAAATCTAAATAAAAAGAGCGCAATAAAATGTCTTTGATTCCATCTCAAAGAAAGTCATTTTATACGACAATAAAACTGAATATTATAGAACTGCGGCAAGGTTAGTTTCTGATATGGAACATTGTATTTACACTATTTCTGTTTTATTAAAGTAGGTTCTTGTGTAATCGGAAATCAGGAAATTGATTTCGTCTATTTTAAAGAATTATTTCAGCAAAAATATAACGCCGAATTCGTGAACTTTATAATAGCTTTAATCGAGAATGTTATGAACTAAATTTGTCAAAAACGAAAATATTTGCTCTGTAGACTTAGCCCTACAGTTAAATTTGGGAATGGTATTTGGGTGTATGCATTTAGATTTCGTATTTCATGGGCATACTGTAGTTCGAAATATGCCCTAGTATTTTGTTGCTTCTACTACCTTCACCGTTTATATGTTTTAACCAATATCTGTGCTAGAAATGCCCAAGTTTTGAATACTACTACAGAAACACAATGCGTATGAATGTTCACGACAATTTTGTGTATAGCTTTGTGCTTTTCAAATAATTTCGGTATTGCTTCTTTCTTTTTCTTTTATCTTCCGCTTTTTTTCTTTGAATTTATGTCTACATCAGTAAGACGAATGTTTCTCTAGGTGGTATCTGTGTTTGGACTGCGGCCGTTGTGGTTTGCGGTCTATATTTCAATTATCGAGTACATTGAATGGACAGTACGTGTAGAAGAGTAAATGTAATCACATCGATTTTCCGATGTAGGCTACATAGTAGTTTCAAGAGAACAGACTGCAACCACACGAATATTTGGAAACTTGATTGAAGTCTGGCTGTTGTTTAAACTTAAAGATATCGTTTGTTCGTCTATCACAGTCGATGTTCTCCGAACGCATTCAGTAAACTCATTGAAAACGACAGTCTAATAATTATAAAACATGCAGACCTGCATTCAATATAATCGTCGGAACAAAACAAACATTTTACAGTATGTACTATCATCGTGTACAGTTCGTTTGAATTGAATCTCTGCTCCCAAAATGTCTCCTACAAATTTCCCCTCTATTACCGAAAGTAGCTATAACTTCGCAAAAATAGTTGTATTAGGATCATAGCAAAACCCACACTTTGCAGACGAATTAGCCTATAGTGGATCCATAGTTTTGTGAAAAAGCGATGAAAATTGGTTTCTTAACATCCTAGCAGTGCTCCAAGATATTCTGTAAATATATACAACTTTATTAATAAATGGGTAAGGCGGTTGAGTTAAAACCCACCATCCAGTATTGCCAAGATACCGCTTACATTAAGGAGTAGAGGACACCTTTCACCCATCAGCTTTACCGCTGATTTGGCAGCATGATTTAGTTGCAGAAATCTGTTGCACTGAAAGTAATGTTTTCCATTAATAAAAATATCTTTGAGTGAATACTTTTTAGCATGTCATTGGACCATCTGAACGTATATTGTGCCTCTGTCAGGGAGCGAGTCCTCTGGTACATCCCTTTACTGGTCTCAACCAAAAATGTTCTACTAATATTGTTATCGGATGTAAATTAAAGGTAGAATCACATGACACTCATGAGAATGGATATCACCTTTTCCCACCACATTAACGCCAAGACCACTAGCCAACGGAAAACTGAACTACCGACTGTTGACCGAATTGCGGCAGACATTCATTAAATTGTCTGCAATCTTGTTTCTACAAAATGCTCTTCAGTCTTTTTCAAGTTTCTAAAAAACCCTCATTCAGTTCATGCAAAACGCACAACTGTCCTTCTAAACGTAACGTTTTATTTGACAAACTTGACGTGATTAAAGAAATTCGACGAAACTTATTGCATGAAACTTTTAAGAGTTACAATAAATTACGTCCAATAAACGTTTTCTTGGACAGCGTTCTTAAATACCGATAAAGAGAAAATTATTCATGGTTTTACACGCATAACTTTTTTATATTTGCAATCTCGATTTGAATTCCAAAACTTCTCATTTTAGTTAGCCTAACTAAATTTTAATCATTATTTACAATTAAATTTTAGAATTCGTACTTTTATAATAACAACAATTCCGATATTTTAATTACATTTCGTCTCACGACCGTGCTGAAATCGTCGCCACAAAAGACCAATTCCCCATAGTAACTTTTACAGATAAGGCATAATAGCTTCTTTTCAGATACAGATCAGCTGAGTGGTGACTTTATTTGAACAAAAACAAAGTTGTAGAATGCCAGACAATCTGACAGACTTGTTTGTAGGACAATCGCCCTCGAGGTTATTCACCTTCGAAATAAACACTCAAACATCGCTTGTCCAAACTACTTGCTTGCATGTTATGTATGGTCGGGCATTAGACAATGATAAATCAGTGCAAGAGTTAGACAAACTGCAATGCAGCACACACTTCGCGGACATAACCTCACTAACGCAGTTCTGACCTGTGGAAAATACGGCTAACGTTACTGTAATATGTCATGGGCATTTCGCGGTTTTAACACCCGTTAAAAACAGAATAATACATTTCTAAAAGTAAAAATAAAAATGAACACAATTCTTACAAAAAATACTTTTATTCGTCAACAATTTTTTGTGAGAATTGTGTTCATTTTTATTTTTACTTTTAGAAATAATATTTCTCAAGAGTCAAGTTCGATTATATTTATATAGAATATTATTAACATATGGCTTTCATTTTTAATGAGTTAATTTTGCAAATAGACAAGCAATCGGTTATTTTGACAGTAACAACATCTCTTTCTTTAAAAAATTCAGTAGAATCTGCCTAGGCAAAAATAGTGTCCATGCTTCATTTTTTTACTGAAAGAGCCATTTACCAAGACATAGAGCATTTATCAGATTTAATCGCGACTTTGGTTTGCCAGAAGTAACTATTTGTTTGGGTCATAATATGTTATATATCTTATCTAACTTTGCCTACGCTTCCTAATAATTTAACATTAAGTAGTCGGTGCCGAATTTAGGTAAATTAATGCTCTATGCAACCAAGATGATGAAGCCCCTTCTAAAAAAAGTTACTAACCATTTACAATAGGATAGAATTGTTCTGATTCTTTGAAATGATCAAAAATAAAATTACGCTAAACTGTAGTGGACAGACAATAATACAGTTTAGCTGTGTACAGCTCTAGTTTTTATTTACGTACTTTGTGGGTTGCCAACAATGAAGTATTATTAAAAAGTTATTAATAATGAAATTTCAAAAATTGTAGCTCTCTTTATTATCAACCACATCCTTAAGGTAAGGACAAAATTCTTTAATAATACAGGCCTGCGTTTGCACACTTTAGTTTATTATTTGTTGTACTAAAGGGCGCCCATGTGATATTTTCAAGTGTAGGCTAGACCTGGAATAAGGGGATTAAGAAGGACCCTCCCCTCCTTCGGCAAAACGGCCTTTACCATGCCGGAGTAATTTCTGACCTAGATCCTGAAAAACCTCACAAATTTTGGAAGCCAATTTAGCAGTTTAGGTGAAATTTAACCCACAAAGCATTGAGTCTGTATCTTTACACCGTCAATGAATACATAAACACAAAGCTACATCGCGCCTTGAGGCATCACCAAGTAGTGGCATACATAGCAGCTCATGCTTGAACTCTTGCAAATATAAAATAGGCTGTGTAAAATGAAACGATACATTTAAAACATATTCTAGTGATTATCCACGTCTACGTAATACTAACTTTAGAATAATTTTCTCAAAAATTGCCTTCAAAAAATGTTCAGCCCTATATTTTTTCTCAAATTCTGCGCTCTGTAGTGTAGGTTTACATGCAACGGAAGGGAAGGGTTAGGTTGTTCGAACTGTCCATTTTGTCATGCCGCAGTCTGTCCGTTAGTAGGCCTACCGCATCGTCTTGAAAAAAGATCGAGAAAAAAATAAAATTTCTTCGAGATAATGAAAACGGAGGTGAAAAACGGATGAACGCAACCGACAGGTGGCAACAGCACCACTGGTGCCTAGCTGTTGTATCTAATCCTTCCTTCTATCCGACGGACCCGGTATCCGTTTTACCGAAAGCTTGTTGCGATAGCTCCTTCCCGCAAAACGGATGGAACACGTGAAGGAAACAAAGCCGGACAATTTCAAAAGGCCCATAAAAACTATTGTCCGTAACAAAAACACAACGCGACGGAAGGGAAAAAACGGATGTTGTAAACCTACACTAAATAATCCTAGAGATATTGTTTAAACAGTCGGCTACGAACGTTTGTCTTGGTAAAAAATAACGCAGTAAGTAATTCTGTGTAATAATATAATAATTCTGTGCTATAATATAGGCTACTAATGTCAATGTCTAATGTTTTATAATACGTCAACAATTTCAATAACAGCTTTTCTCAAATTTGATTTACACAGTCGTGTTAAGCAAGGGATTGTAAACAAGAATATATTTAGTAAACAAGAAACCAGCACTACAGGTAAAAGTCATGAATAATTATTTACATTTTAAAATTTTCACAAAATACTTTAAAAATAATTTTCAGATGCATTCAGATGACATACCTAAGCCTCAGAATTGATTTCCGGACTCATAGACATCGAAAAAGAGCGAAACCCCGATTGTGTGAATTTAAGGTTTTCCCCAATTTTGCTTTATGAGTTGAAAAAATTTCAAAATCAGTTCAATTTAGAAAAATCGGGTTTTTTAACTCAGCGATTGATGCTCTACAACTTTTAGGGAGGGGGGTAGTGATAAAAATTTATGTTGGAAAGTTACAGCACATTGAAAATGGATAAAACACAGTTTTTGGCAAAGTTGGAAAAATTTGCTGTTTTTTGGATCCCCATGAAAATCGATCTACTGGACCAATTTTGAACTTGGTTTTTTTAATCAACGCGAAATTTTGTCCTCTTTAATTTACTACAGATATATCTTTTACATAATATGGACCGTTTTTTAGTTATAAGCGAAAAACTGGAAAAAGTCCGAGAATTTTTAGGTTTTTTTGCCCCCCAAAAGTTGTCCCCCCCCCCCACTTTCGAGGTCGCAAAATTAGATTTGGCATACCCACACCATACCAAACGATCCTAGAAAAAAAATCTTTTACCACAATTAATGTACCTTAAGCTGAAACCCCCTATATACTGGGCTAGTTATAGTCTTTAATCATTTTGCCTGTGCCTTCCACCACTGCAAAATCGGGGGTCTATAATACAAATTCGATATTAGTGAATGGCATTTATAGCTACACTACTCCCCTGCCTTCATATATCGATCTAAACATAGATGATAAGAAAAAGAACGGAAAAAATAAGACCTATTTTAGAACATTTTTGAGATTTTTCTTGTAGTCCATTTTTGTAGTCCAAATTCAAGGGTCTTGGATGAGAATTATACTAGGTACTTTGTATAAACTATTGTTAATTTTTATAAAATATAATTGAAAAATTATTAGGCCTACTAAGGAGATTTTGTTGGAAGCCTATAGTAGGAAAAAGAAAACATAAAAAAGAACATTTCAAAATAAAATGTATTAGGCTAATTGAAATGTGGATAGAAAGAAATATACCGTAGTGATTTTATAAATGAAACTCAACATTTTCATAATGTGTATTGTGTCAATATCTGCAAAGAAAATTGTGAAAATTTATAAAGAGTTTATTGTTATTGAACTTGTTTACGTTTTGAAAACTTCTTCGTATTTCCTTGATTTATTTCAAACAGGCGTGTATTGCAAAATACTTCTTATCTTTTAATTTGATAATGTCTATAAACGTTAAAATGTCTAGTACAGTATAAAATTTAATAACATTACTTCTTCAATTTACGATTTTTTTTTACAATATATAACTTATTTTGTTTATAAATATGATTAGGCCTAAGTCTTTAGTAGGCCTGTACAGGTTTTATGTATACCGTACTGTAAAGGTACAATGTATAAAACTTACCTCAAATACAGATGATATATTTACGACTGCTATCTTCTAAGGTGATTTTTCTTGCATAATAATTAGTCATACTACCATTTTGTATTGTAACAAACACTAGCACAACACTACTAAACTAACATCACTCACTATTCCAGAAAATAGCTGTTTTAGTAAGCTAACCTGTTTTCTATAAAAAGCAGTTCAAACAAACTGAACAGAAATTAAACACAACTATGTTGTTTGACGAAACAACCGATATTATTGTGTTTTAAACTACTCGACATGTGCCTTCTACACCATGTTTACGGTCCAACTGTTATACACCTGCACAAAGAACTCGCGGACACTGTATTCACAACTTGAATGAAAGTTTCATAGTCTTGGTAAGGTAACCCCACGACATCAACACTGCGAGTTACGGTTATACTCAGTAGAGTGCAGCTCACAACGGTTTCAACTACAGTGACTAGATAGAGACAGTGTGGCCACATGAAAGCGGCCGCCATGTTTTTCCTAAAAGTAATGTTATCTGCCTTAAAGTATAATGTAATTTATTTTCAAAATATTTATAAAACCTTTTGTTTTATTTCATAAAGGCCTCGTAAACAACTTTTTAAATGTTAAAAAGTAGTTAGAAAGCAGATAAGTTGTTTAAAATGAAATAACCTATAAAAAAATAATGATTTAGCCTACTATCACATTTTTTACTAGCCTATGCCGATAGTTGAGTAGCCTACTGACGTTAATTACAAACTAATAAAGCTATATCAAAACAAGTTGCACTATTATTTTCTTTGTTCAATTCTACGTTAAAAAAAAACATTTTGAAGTTCAATTACATTATTTATGCGGCTTATTTGAATAAAAGTCAAGGTTTTGTATTATTTTCAAGGAACCAAATTTTCAATAATTTGTATCTATCTGAAAAAGTATTTGACTGGTCATAATGAAATTTGTTTAATTAAATTTAAGTCTCAACTTAGGCCTATATAACAAAAGCACCATAAATTTTAAACAACAATTTTGTTGCTTAAAATTCCCCAGAGTTAAAGTTTTGTGGCAAGTTAATTATGAAATTTGTATTTACTGATTTTAGGTTTCAATTCAGTTTGAAAAGCAAAATCTTAACAATGATTTTCTTAAAGCTAAATTTGAAATTTTTCCTAACTTAATGAATAAATTAAAATATCAAAAATTCAAAGTATAACAAAACGAAAAATAAAACAACGAATAGGCCTAAATCAAAATGCAAAATTATTATGCTGTTGTTAATTAGCCTTTTTTATCAATGAATAAATTTTACAAATTAAATATTTTCAAAGTTACACTTTCTGATTTTTACAATGCATTTATTTCCATCAGATTTTTTTTAAATAAGCGAAGCAATTAAAACTTTCCTAACTAACTCATTTATTTCTATTTCAATTGAAAGCTAATAATAAAATTAATGTCTCTAACAACAATTTACATCGAAATTACAATTCTTTGATTTTGAGGTTAGGCAATTCAAGATTTTCAAGTATAAGTTATTCAAGTCCGAAAAACAGGTTTCATTACTAATTTCCCTCATTATTTCAGTTAGGCCTACTTATTAATGTGGTTCTCGTCTTAGATTGTACAGAAAAAATAACGATGCCAATTTAATTTGAAAACTATAAACAAACGTAGGGCTAACACGGACGAAATTATAGGTTTGGGCCAAAAACAGTTCTTAAAATTGCGTAATACTAATATTTATTGCATTTATCTTTTCTATTGATAAAAAGGATTAGCCTATGTTATGAACTTTTTAAAATTTTGTAAATAAAAGACTTTTGGTATGTACTTACTTCTGAAATATCAAATATGCGCGCTGAAACGATTCCGTAGAGTGGCGGGAGTAGCCTAATCTGCTGTCATTTCCTTATTAATTTGGTGCAATATCACATACTTCAACACAAATCGCTTTAAAATAACTATTACGTTTATTTTAAAGTAAAAACTAACAAATATCTGTTAAAAAATCGGTAAAATCGCATTTACAATATGTGAACGTGAATGAATGTAATGTAAACAGATACGAATTTAGGAAAAACATGGCTGCCGACATCTTGACCAATAGGAAACAAGACCACACTTGGCCACATTGTCTCTATCTAGTCACTGTAGTTTCAACTACAGTGACTAGATAGAGACAGTGTGGCCACATGAAAGCGGCCGCCATGTTTTTCCTAAAAGTAATGTTATCTGCCATAAAGTATAATGTAATTTATTTTCAAAATATTTAAAAAACGTTTTGTTTTATTTCATAAAGGCCTCGTAAACAACTTTTTAAATGTTAAAAAGTAGTTAGAAAGCAGATAAGTTGTTTAAAATGAAATAACCTATAAAAAATAATGATTTATCCTACTATCACATTTTTTACTAGCCTATGCCGATAGTTGAGTAGCCTACTGGATGTTAATTACAAACTAATAAAGCTATATAAAATCAAGTTGCACTATTATTTTCTTTGTTCAATTCTACGTTAAAAAAAAACATTTTGCAGTTCAATTACATTATTTATGCGGTTTATTTGAATAAAAGTCAAGGTTTTGTATTATTTTCAAGGAAAAAAAATTCAATAATTTGTAGCTATCTGAAAAAGTATTTTACTGGTCATAATTAAATTTAATTCTCAACTTATATAACAAATGCACCATAAATTTTAAACAACAATTTTGTTGCTTGAAATTCCCCAGAGTTAAAGTTTTGTGGCAAGTTAATTATGAAATTTGTTTTTACTGATTTTAGGTTTCAATTCAGTTGGAAAAGCAAAATCTTAAAAATGATTTTCTTAAAGCTAAATTTGAAATTTTTCCTAACTTAATGAATAAATTAAAATATCAAAATTCAAAGTAAAACAAAACGAAAAATAAAACAACGAATAGGCCTAAATCAAAATGCAAAATTATTATCCTGTTGTTAATTAGCCTTTTTTATCAATGAATAAATTTTACAAATTAAATATTTTCAAAGTTACACTTTCTGATTTTTACAATGCATTTATTTATTTCAATCTGATTTTTTTAAAAATAAGCGAAGCAATTAAAACTTTCCTAACTAACTCATTTATTTCTATTTCAATTGAAAGCTAATAATAAAATTAATGTCTCTAACAACAATTTAACATCGAAATTACAATTCTTTGATTTTGAGGTTAGGCAATTCAAGATTTTCAAGTTTAAGTTATTCAAAGCCGAAAAAAAGGTTTCATTATTAATTTCCCTCATTATTTCAGTTAGGCCTACTTATTAATGTGATTCTTGCCTTAGATTGTACCTTCACCAAGACTAAAAGAAAGAAAAAATAACGATACAATTTAATTTGAAAACTATAAACAAACGTAGGGCTAACACAGACGAAATTATAGGTTTGGGACAAAACAGTTCTTAAAATTGCGTAATACTAATATTTATTGCATTTATCTTTTCTATTGATAAAAAGTATTAGCCTATGTTATGAACTTTTTAAAATGTAAATAAAAGACTTTTGGTATGTACTTACTTCTGAAATATGCGCGCTGAAACGATTCCGTAGAGTGGTGGGAGTAGCCTAATCTGCTGTCATTTCCTTATTAATTCGGTGCAATATCACATACTTCAACACAAATCGCTTTAAAATAACTATTACGTTTATTTTAAAGTAAAAACTAACAAATATCTGTTAAAAAATCGGTAAAATCGCTTTTACAATATGTGAACGTGAATGAATGTAATGTAAACAGATACGAATTTAGGAAAAACATGGCTGCCGACATCTTGACCAATAGGAAACAAGACCTCACTTGGCCACACTGTCTCTATCTAGTCACTGTAGTTTCAACTACAGTTTCAAAGTTTCAAACTTCCAGTTCAGTTAAAAGGTTATTGTTTTATTGTTATTGAACAGCACAATAATAAGGGCACCGCACCTTACATAGTACATAACCAAACACAATTTTGAAGTCTCATATAGCACCTTTTTTATAAAAGACAGTCACTGCGTTTTGTTATTTTTTTTTTAAAGTTCTGTTCTTTTTGATTGATTTACAAAATTATAAGGAAGTGTAATAGTTCATTTATTTTGTTTTGTACAGAACCACATTCCGTAGTTTTCAGTCTATAAATAATCCGTTTTTCCTATTGTATTTCGTTTTAGGTACCTACCAAACAGTTTTTAAATTATTATTTTTTCTCTCTTTATATCATATCATGCGGCCCATTTCTTCCTTGGGATTAAACTCTGTCAAATTGAAATTAAATTGTTTCCTTTCTTAAAGAATACGACTGACGTTCGCAATACACAAGACAACTATATTACGCATTTAAGTTCAGTCTTTGATCCAAATCAGCTATTTTATATGTAACAACCAATGTTAGAATTGAATTAAAATATAGTAAGCATTTTTAGTTGATTTTTGTTTTTGTTTGCTTTAAGTTAGTCAATATAACCTAAAAAAGCTGTTGGTTTTGAATAATAATAAACTGATTATAAAATGCTAAATATAGTTGCTATGGTAATGAATGTAAACAAACATGTGTTGCTAAGCTTTTCATACGAACAGCTGTTTTTGTGCACATATGGTCTTGAAAGTATATACAAAAGAAGCTGTTTAGTTTTTCCAAATTTGAAACTTTTTCGGGATACTTTTCAAATTTTTCTTTATATAAAAACATAGTTCGGACTATTAAGAACATTTTAAAACAAAATATAGCCAAATTGGTCCAGCCGTTCTCAAGTGATGCGCTTACTTACAAAGGAACAGCAATCCATTTTTATTATATAGATTCTGAAAAGTATATTTGTATTTGATGATTACATAAAGTCGTAATAATGCATATTTAGCTTTCATCAAACTTAATGTTCTCTTTGAAAAATCATTAAAATGGATTAACATTAAATTAATACGCAATGCACTTCAAATGTTTGACTAAACGATTTCTGTCTCATAAAATTATTTTTTATCAAAAAGGGTAAATCGATAATTTTAACCACCATAACAATTATTAAAAATCAAGTTTTAATAGGACTCACATTTATGCAACATGGGCATGTAGCACGAATAACTATGTTAATTTCAATTTCATGCGTGATAAAATAATAATTTAGGGTACTGTCAAATTTTTTTATAAAACCGTACATAGGCCTATTCCATACCGTGAGTTTACTCAGTTCAACCTCCTAGGAATTGCCGTTACTATGGCAACGAGTTTGTATCTCCATCGTCATTTCCATTATTGTTTCTTTTCTATGTTCCATGGATATACAGTACATGGTTGAATACTGGCCTGTTGGGATAATAGTTTTACTGGCACAATTAATACAAAGTGCTATGTTATTTTATGAAAAGTAAAGACGTACGGTAGGTATTAAATACTTGAAATACCTAATAACAATCTGAAATGGAATCTGTACCGGAATCAGTAGCTTCTACTGACGCAGCATCTTCAGTAGGAGGAACTATTATAAGTGACAGATTTGAAGGTTAGTAGCAATTATATTTTTTATAATGGATAATAGCTGGGCTATTTCTTTTCAGAATATAACCTATAAGATCCAACATTAATAATTAAATATTCATTGTTTTAAAACAACAGTAGGCCTATTATAATGTTTTGAGGAAATAGGCCTAATAATTTTAAAAACAGTGCATTTTCATATTTATTTTAATTAAAATAATTAACAGAGTTAGAAACTCTTATAACGTAATACGCTAGATTTGATGGAACTTGGTTTTCATTGTAGTTAATCAATTCTTATTGAATAGGGATCTGTGACTGTTGTTCACCTTTACCTACTTTGATATTAGGCATTTTAGTATTATAGGCTACCAGGATAACTTTAAAATGGTGCTTGATCTAAAATCATATCAGCTACACACATCATGAAATCACTGATGACCCTAGCTGGGATAAAATTTGGAGTAGGCCTACTGTTGTAACATATCGATGGTGGCACGCTATATTGGGATAACCAACATTTTTTACATTTTTCAGTATGTTGTAGATTTTTCTATCTATTAATCACAAATATTATAATATTTTCTTAACAAATGTTACCCTGAGGAATGCAAGTTTTTTATTAAAGAAAAAATTAACACATTGAAGATAAATAAAACAAAACATTTTATTTTAATTAAATTACCAAAAGAGTAGGTACTTTGGTTATTCCCTTATAGCATACCAATATTCGTGAAAAATGTGGTTATACTCAAACTTAGTTTGGATATTCCCTTTTGAATTTATTATTAAATGATATTTTTTGATTAACCAACAATTCTGCTGTGATTTAAAGGTAGATTTCAAGATCTACTGTTAGTTTTTCTTTAAAAAAAATTGTTTTGGCAATACTTCCTAAAGATCTAGGTGTAGCCTACACTAAGATTATTAGCAATTATTTCTAATATATCTGTTATAAACCAGGTACCGGTAGTCTATGTTTTTAAAAAAGTATGTAAATAGGATGCACATGAAATTTGATAGTTACAGTATGGTTTTATTTAATATTTCAGTATTTCACTATGAATGTAACAGAAAGACTTTGCAAATCGGTATTTGTTTACTTTAACTTGTCAATCAAAACTAGGTACTATAAATACACAAACCTGAACTTTTTCTTAATAAATATATAGTATTTATACACTTCACTGATGCCGGGAAACCAATATTTCCATCTTCAACATGTACAATATTAAAAACTTTCAAATCAAAAGTTCGTTATGGAAATTTACATTGTAAAATGCCGACATGTTTTTCTCATAAGAGACCTTCAAAAAAAGCAATCATAAATATGTTGATAATGTTTTTTATGCATTGGTCAGATTTATTTTTATATTACATAGCCTATTGTCGTATGACTGTGTATGCTATTTTATGACTTTCTGTTCTTCTTAGTCAGATTCCTAATAACTTAGTGTAGATCTTATTTCACCTCATCCTACCATTGTTTCCACCCTGGGGTTTCTGTTTTTTACTCCTCTTTCTGATTAATCCTTTGCATTTGTACTATCTCAATGATCGATTATAGTTTTATATCATTGCCTTAAGGCTTTTTCATTGTAGCCTAGTTGTTTCAGGCTCGATATATTATTATCTCTTACTGACCAAAATATTTTGAGTAAAAGTCAAAAGAAGCAAATTATTTATATTGTACTACTTTGTGGGAAAGTAGGATAGCCTAGTTACTTACAACATAAAAAAACAAAATGTAGATC
Organism: Philaenus spumarius; assembly: GCA_018207615.1. NCBI lineage: Eukaryota > Metazoa > Arthropoda > Insecta > Hemiptera > Aphrophoridae > Philaenus > Philaenus spumarius. The sequence goes on along the minus strand of JAGFPH010001302.1, from coordinate 67,857 downwards.
CTAGGCCTAAAATACCAAAAAATCTTCTAAATTATATAACATACATTCTCTAGCCTACAAACCAACCTGAAAACTAAACTAGCTTCATTAGTTGCCAGTGACAATTTGCTTCTATTTTGTAAACTTTAATAGGTTACCTTTACTTATTTCTTTTAAAATAAAAGGGTTCTAAAAGTTGATAATATCAACTTATTGATTATATATATACTACAATAATAACAATATTACTGTAGATTAGATTGTGTACATTACCGAAGTTTTGTCACAACACTGAACTAATTATACATTAATTAATTTTCTAGTTAAATATGATCATGAAGAATTGGTAGAGGACGAGATTCAACGATATCCAGAAGAAGAATTGCAAAAATTGGTATGATTTGTTAGATCAAGAAATATAATTAATTAACTTATTAATAACCTTCTTTGATTATGAAGTTACTTACTTATAATAAAAAATAATATGTTTCATAATTTCTATTGTCCATCCATTTTAAATGGAACAAGATACTAAGCTCTAGTTTACGCCATTTAGTTTGTCGTGTAATAATAAACTTTACAGTGGTGTGTGACCTTTACTATAATAAAAAAAATTTAACATTTTTTAAAGTAGGCCTAAACGTAGTTTATTGGTGAGGTAACTACTGCTAGCACTAAATTATTTACCTGTATTTTTAGGTTATTGTAACTGTCACAATAGAAGGAAATAATAATATTATTGGTAACCTATTTGTGTAGGAGGTGTGTTCAAAGTATTTTAGAATTAAAAAATATAGGCCAAGTTAAAAAAGGATTATCCGTTACATGAATTTATTAGTTTCATTTTCTGTAGTTTTGGATTTATAATTATGCATATTGCATGCAGCAGTACAGTAGAACTCCAATTATCCGGACTCCAATTATCCGGATCGTCAATTATCCGGATCAGATTTGAATAAGAACATAGTCAAACAGATGCGAGACTTGGCGGCACGGAATCGATTTAAGGGTAGCAAAACAGTTGACTCTGCCTCGTATGTTCAAAAAATAATGTATTTCACAGTGATTTAGTATTGTTTTTAAATATTACGTAATATAAACATTGTCATTGATATTGTTTTTTCGTAATAAATACCGTAAATGTTCTCTATTGTGTTTTGTTTACGTTTTTCTCCTAAAAACAGCCTTTTTTCGAGAAAAATCCAATTATCCGGATTTTTGATTATCCGGATCGGGTCCGGTCCCAATTAATCCGGATAATTGGAGTTCTACTACAAAATTATAAATTAATTTTATTATTATGAAGACTAGGCAAAACATCCACAAAAATATTTTAAAATATGAAAAATACATTTGCAAAGTCTAGCTAATGAAGATTATGAAGCTAAGACACGAAAGACAGAATAAGGCGAAGATGAGAGCTTTTACGACATCAAAGCAGCAGCAGATTCGCATAGATCGTATGAGAAAATGCAATGCAGAAAAAATATCAGACATTGGTAAACTGCGCTGGTAGATGTTCACAAAAAATACATGCAAATTGAAAATCTACCTGCCGCCACAAGATCCTCGCTAAGATCATGTACCATATAAGGCAGTGGTGGATCCAGGGGGGGGCACGGGGGCACGTGCCCCCCCCCAGAGAGATGAAAAATACACTAGATAAAATAGGATGAATAATCATCTCAAAGATAGTTTTCAAACAAAAATTTAAGGCTGATATCTCTATACAGGGATGACTAAATACCAATGCCTTTGCGTATGCATTTGTATTACATGTGCTATAGCCGTCTAGATCTAGACAGACACACTGTCGCGCCATAGCCGTCCAGACCTAGACGGCTATTAGTATGGACTCTTCCCGCTAGGTCTACAGAGCGGCCGCGTCGCGTGCAGACTGCAGTGTCTTGGACGTGCTTACCAATATCACCGCCAGGCGGCATGCGCAGAGCAGTACAAACGTAATGGAAGTGAATAGTAAGCTGCCGTGTATCGTGTATTGAGCATACAAAACATTATTACTATATATTTATATTGTGTTGTCAGGATTATCAGAAATTAACACTGACAATACATATTCTTTCCTCTTTTACAAGATCATGAATTTGGCCTACTTTTGAAGAAGCGGGATATAATATCATCACTAAAAGACGATGATAAGTATCAATGGTTAAAAAAAGCTTGGGTACCCTCTCAAAACTACAAGTTTCCTATGGTACCAGAAGGAAATAAGAATCGTTATTTAAAGCATAGTTGGCTACAAACATATGAATGGTTGACATAAAGCAATGGTCGTGAAGGTGGGAAAAACGATGTGAAACTTGGAAAATTAGTTGCAGAGCCCATGACAACGTACAAGAAAGCTTTAGAAACTATGATACATCATTCCAATACAGAATATCAGGAAAGAAACGCAGTTGCCTATCACAACTTTTGTATGTACCACGAGGGCAAGGCAGACAGTGTTGTGGTTAGCATAAATACAGCAGAAAGAAAGACAATTGAAGACAACCGCAAGAAACTTATTCCAATAATTAAAACAGTCATTCTATGTGGTGCCCAAAATATACCCTTGAGAGGCCACAGAGACGACGGTAGGCCTATTATTGAGACAACTGGCAGCTGTTTTGGCGAGGGAAACTTTAGAGCATTACTAAATTTCAGAGTTGACGCTGGTGATGAAGTTCTCTCCTCACATTTAAAAAACTGTGGAAGGAATGCCAGTTATATTAGCAAAACCACCCAGAATGAAATAATTGAATGTTGTGGTGAAGTTATTACTGAAAAGATAGTACATAAAATAAAAGAGTCTAAGTTTTTCACAATAATGGCAGATGAAACAACCGATTTGTCCGTAAAGGAACAGCTCACATTTTGCATAAGGTATTTTAACACTAAAGAATACCAGATTGAAAAAGATTTTATTAGGTTTGTTGATGTAGTGGATCTCACTGGTGAAAGCCTAACGAACACAATTTTACAAGAACTTAGTAAACTTGACCTTGATTTGGCTAACTGCCGTGGACAAGCTTTCGATGGCGCCTCTATATGAGTGGCAAATTTAAAGTTGTTCAAGCCCGCATTTGTCAGATTCAGCCCCTAGCAATTTATAGCCACTGTGCTAACCACAGGCTAAACCTGGCTATTAGTAAAGCTTGCTCTATTGCTAGCATCAGAAATGCTTTGGGAGTTATATCTGCATTGGCAAATTTCTTCCGTGACTCTGCTGCAAGATTTAAAACTTTGGAAGAAGAGATGCAGAAAAATCATGAACTTAACCCTGGAAAACATGGTTTAAAAAAATTGTGTGAAACAAGATGGCTGGAACGTCACTAAGCCGTATTGACTTTCATGGAACATCTCCCTGCACTTCCCACTGTTTTAGAAGCTATTGCTAGTTCACCGGAAGGGAAAGGAAGCAATGCATTTTCATTAATGCACTCAATACTTTCATCAGAGTTTTTGATTAGTGTAGTAGTGTTAGCTGAGGTTTTCGGACTAACATTGCCCTTAGCTCGCCAACTGCAAGCAGAATATATGGACGTGCTGAAGTTACTATAAAAAGTATCCAGGACAAACGAGAAAACAGTATCGACACCTTCAAAAGGCTATTTAATCAAGCAACTACTTTGGCTGAAGAAATGGGCACAGACATCAAGAAGCCTAGAACAACGACCCAACAGATAAACCGATCCAACATACCGACAGAGTCAGCTGAGGATTACTACCGGATGACAGTTTACATCCCGTTTCTTGATTTTACAATTAACGAACTAACTGCAAGATTCCCCAAAAAGGAAATGGATTGCGTGGGCAAGTTGCAACATCTGTTGCAACCTAATCTAAATGAATCCTCCATAAGTGACGTTATTGAAGGAGCAGTTAAATACAAGGATGATTTGCCGTGCTTTTCTGCCTTGAAAGGTGAGCTGCAGATTTGGACGAACATGTGGAAATTAAACCCCGAAAAGAAGATGCCTAAACACCCGGCCCAAGCCTACAAGTTTGCTGATTCCCTCCCAAACATCCGAGTGTTGCTGCAGCTGTTATGCACTCTTCCTGTGACAACTAGTGCAGCAGAGCGAACCTTTTCTGCTTTACGGCGACTAAAAACGTACTTACGAAGCACTATGAACGAAGAGAGACTTAATGGCCTGACTTTACTTCACGTTCATCAGGATATTTCAAAAACAATGAAGGCTGAGGAGGTCTTGGACATTTTTATAAAAAAGCACAAGAGAAAATTGTCTCTAAAAGTTTTGTAGCCCATACAAAATATGTTCTATATTAATTTAATAGATTTGAATAATAATACATACTGTATTTTGATGTACTTTTGAATTCATTATTTCCTGTATATTATCTTATCAGCTGGTAAGAATAGTTATTAGAAAGTTTTACTTATCTGTTCTGCTTGATTATAAATACGACAGCTTGTTTGTGTACGCTCATATTTCAAAGATTAAAACTGCGAGTATTTCTAAATATTTGTTTTCCGGACAAATATATCACGACGAACATATATATTATAGCACAATTAATAGTATTTGAAATAACATATTTTACTGTATATATGTAAGTATGGCGCTAAGTTCTCAAATACACAACAACCTGTGTATTGTATGAATCTAAAGTATTAAATAATAGATTGAGTAAATAATAGTATTCAATTATTCAAATAATTAATAATGTAATCAAACTAAACGAGCAAGTTAGGTATTTTAAAGTATAAATGGTTACGAACCCAACTTTTAAAAATAAATATTTATAGAAAATTCAACAAATTCACCGTTTTCTGTGGAGTTTGCTATTTTATATTCCGATATTCTATAATCTACACTCTAGATCCTGTGAGTTGTTGCCACGAGCCCCCCCCCCCCCCTAAACGATTTTCTGGATCCGCCACTGATATAAGGGTATATGTCTAAGTGTTGGAGTAGTGCAATGCTGATTAACAAGACCGAAATTTCTTTTAAATGTCATGATTTGGGTTGGAGAAGTCTGGAAACCAGTTTTATCCTATGATGGGTTTGTTTCCGAAGTGCACCAGAATGGTTACTGAATATAGGACATAGTGGTTGTGAGAAGGACGGTGAGTTGCAAGTGTAAACCACAGTGTTCAAGGTGCACAGAAATAAGCAAGTGTTGTTGGTGGCAATAAAGAACTCTGCAATAACAGACTTTGCAGACAGTAAACAATGGATGATCTGTGAAACTTTGTCTACAAATTTTACCTAAAAATGTATTAAAATGTAATTAAATTTATTATATTTTTATATATCTGCAATCCTAGAACATCCTATCCTCTCAGGTATGATAGCATGTAATGTTGTGCATTTTCTGAATGGGTCCAACAGCTTTCTCAAATATGGCAGTGTGTTGAGCTTCTTAACACTTTGAACCCTGAGCCCGAATATAGGTCGGGCCAAGTTCGCGGCGCCAGCTACCGAAGCCCGAGTATACCTCGGGTCACTCTATTTAATTCTACAACTCAGCTTGTCTGCATATATTTGGGTTTAGGCATTCTCATCATGTTTATTAGTTGTTTTAGTTCGTACATCTTTGACCTTTGGAATTTTTCTAACACTGGCCAACAAAAATATTATATAAATATCAGATGGTGTCTGATCAGCTGTGTGCATTCTGCAATCGACGTTTGTCTGCTTAGCAATGTAACTCAATGACGATGTGTATTTCCATTAATTCTGATTGTGTTGTAAGTTTTTTTTTATTTATTAGTGGTTTTTTATTGATGAAATTTTATAGTTCGTAAGTGGTTTTTAGTGTTTGTAAAGTGTAAATAAAGTGTTTGTTGTAAACTAAAGGACTATGTACCTATTTTTTTTTTGTTTACAATTTTTCATAATTTGTTACAATTTTGTATTTTTAATAAACCTTTGAAGTATTTACATTTACAAAGCTTATTCTTTTGCCTTTAAAATGATATATAATATCTTATACTTTTAAATAAGGTAAGTAACAGAGATTTTTTTTTAAATACTACCAAAACCCCCAGGTAGCTCTACGCACGACAACGTGTTAAGGGTCCAGAGTTCAAAGTGTTAATATCTGATCCCTCATCCCTATAAAGTATGGTAGCTTGTTGGGCTTCTTCTGATTTGATTCCTCATGTGTGGTAGTATTTTAGCTTTCTCTGTGCCGACCCCTCAACCTTCTCAGGTATGCAGGTTTAGCTTCCTTTAAGATACTCGTACCTCCCTTAGACGTAGTTGGGTTTTGAGCTTTCTATGAGCTATCCTTTACCCTTCACAAGTATGTTAGTATGTTTTGAGCATTTTCTAAGATATCAGCCTCTAACACTTTAACAAAGGACCCAACCAAATTGTTATAGGACCCAGCTTAGAGTTATAGAATTCTCTAGCTACCTGTGTATTAAATTCTCTATCTGTGCTTTACGTTCTATAAAATGCTTATATAAAATAAGAAGGCAATACACAATGTAACAGATAAAGTTTTTATTATTTGGTAACCAAACCCTGGCATTTCTTCTCTGATTAGAGTACTCTGATGGGCACGGCATCCCAGAAGATTCACATTATAATGTATAGGTTATAAACACTAAATGTTTTTTCAATTTGTCATTTGAAGAACAGCTAATAATATTTGAAATATATAATTTATATATTAATCTGAAATTTAAACTTTAATTTTCAATCTTTCAATTTATTTTGGAAATAAGTAGAAATGTGTGTGCAAACCATTTAATATTTGTTAACATAATTTACATACTTATAGGTTGAGAAAGTTAAAAACTTCACTACGCTTTGTGATCTACAAATGGATGATTTTACTTACGAAGTGGTCGAAGTAATAGAAAAGTTCTTTATTGAAGACAGTGCCAGTGTGTTAACACTGTTCTATGATGAACAGACACTGATAGCTCAACTGGGCTTCCCAGAAATTGAGATCGATGACTTAATGTATTTTGTTAAAGATGAAAATAGAAATCCGACTGGTAGTAGATCTTCTAAAGAACTTTTAATAACATCAGAGAATTTCCATGAATCTCTGATGTTTGGAACCATAGATTCTATGCCCGATGGCTCCATCTGGTCTATTTTTGAGGCTGTTTATGCACCATTGTTTATCAACATAGAATGTTGGCCTGATGGTATCCTTTTGTTTCTAGTAATTAATATTTCTTTGTTATTTCTAGTATTTTGTAGCTTCTACCAAGCATTCTGGTGAAGAACACTTTATTTATAAGACTGAAACATATATAGGTGCATAAATCACAGGTGAATCTTTAATTTTAAATGTGGTGATTGATTTAAGAATGTATATTGGGACTAATTTATTTTTAAAATAGTCTAGTTTTACCAATAAACTTTAACTTTTTGGAACGAAGTTCCTTAACGCGGGTTGCGGTAGGAGTTAAAAAATATAAAATATAATGCTTAACGAAAAAAAGTGTTATTAATTGGTTGCTATGGCAATGACAAATATAAAATACGAGTAATGAAAAAGCATTCGTTGCTATATGGCAATGAATGTTAATACATTCAAGTAACATAATGTGTTTTGGTTCATCAATTTAAATTAAGAGACGATAGGTTCTGTCCGGCGTAGTTCAGATATTATCATCAAGCGCTGAAATTTTAGGTTAAGTCTAGAAAGTAATTTTTAGTCTAGGCCTAACCTAAAATTATTGTATGTATGTTGCCGTTAAGACAGGTAAAATAAATTAAACATACACACAATAATTTTAGGTTAGGCCTAGATGCATGAACCAAAATTTTGTGTTTATTGAATGTATTTACAACGAATGGATATTTAACTGTGTTTTCCATCTTAGCGTTGATGTTATAATTAATTCTACACCTGTATTATAGTAACATTAAACGTATGGAAACAGTAAATATTTGTATAAAAAACAATCTAATGATAAACGGCAATTGAAAGATTAAAATTACAGTAGAGTCCCGTTGTTCCGAAAATCCATCTATTCCGAACATACATAGAGCCTAAGTTTGATGAAAACGCTTGAAACCAAATTGGAATGAAAGCTGGTTACTTACAATTAATAGATGTCGACTCCATTTATACAATTATGTAGAATCATTTTTAATCACTGCTAAACACAAAACTAATTTACACACACTTAAGTGTAGGTTTACACCATCCGTTTTCCCCTTCCTTTGCGTTGCGTTTTGGTTAACGGAAATTGACAACACATTAATCCCAATGGGCCTGTTGGAATTGTCTGTTTTTGTTTCCTCCACGTTTTCCATCCGTTTTGCGGAAAGGAAAAGCTACCGCAACAAGCTTCCGGTGAAAGGAATACCGGGTTCTTGAGAAAGAAGGAAGGATTACATAAAACAGCAACATCTAGGCCCCAGTAGTGTTGTTGTCACTTGCTGGTTGCATTCATCCCTTTTCTCCTCCGTTTTCGTTATCTCGAAGGAATTTTTTTTTCTCAATATTTTTCAAAACGATGCAGTACTAACGGACAGACTTTGGTATGACAAACGGACAGTTCAAACAATCTATCGCATCCATTCCAAGTTTAGAAGAAAACGGAATCTTAACGCAACGGAATGAAAAAACGGATATCTACACTAAGAAGTAGTCACTTATTTTTTTCTGACAAAGGGCTCTGAATTGACTTGACTTGAGGATGCAATGTTCTGCCATTTCCGCATGAATATAACACCATTTGGTGTTAATGAAGCTTGTAGATTGCTGTAGCGTAAGGCGAGGTCAAGAACATTTACCGCATCTGCCGAATGCCGCGTCAAGAACGTATGCTTTAAAAAGTCAATACGTTAATATTTTTCATAAAATCCACCTATTTTGAATTCCAGCTAAACAACTATAGTTCGGAATAGCGGAACTCTACTGTATATATGTATGTAGCCGTTAACCGTGGGCCGCACTGCAAGTGGGTAGTTGCTAGGTTGGATGGTGGTGGGTATCGGTAGGAGGGTAGATATATTATCGGCCGCACTGTGGGATATATTTCATTCCATTCACGGAACACGGATGGCCAGTCTGTTACTAGTTTCAGACTAAAAATGTCACTCTCCAGAAAATTTCCTTTAAGTGAATGTAGTCCTTATGTACGGAATGAAATCGTGTCTAATGTGAGGTCTATCTGGGTTCATGAGTATTATACTGATAGAGAGTGTGATGGTGAATTTTTGCGTGTTTATAAAAAATAGGAAGTTATCCTGATCAGTTTTATATGTATGCAAGGATAAGTATCGAGTATCGAGTGCCCACAAGCTATTAAGTATTTTGGAATTTTTCCTCTTTTGTCTGTTGGATCCCAGATAGCTTTACGTTTAAAAATTGCTATTATATGTAGTTCTTCCATTATTAAAGTTGACAAAAAAAACTCACACTCAGTTAATAACTCAAAACAAAACGAAACACCAGCTTGTTACGTCCTTGGAGGGTGGATGGAATTAACTAACTGGACTGTTTACCTAGCTACACACCAGGCGACACGCTACCATCCATCCATCCGATGGAGGGGACAATGCGGCCGACTACATTTCAAAGCACGCTGCAAATATTTGCCTGGCGGGTCGCTTGGATGGTCGCTACCATCTACCCGCTAGGTAACCGTCCAGCAGTGCGGCCTTAGCCTTAAGGCTGGTAAAAGAATTGAAGAAAAGGCGTGATGAACTTCATTCCTGACGGAGTCCCATGACCGCACACATTTACTTTTTATTAAAATAACTAGCTGACCCGTACGGCGTTGCCCGTGGTTGTTGTTATTTTCAGTCTTTTTGACGTAATTGTAATTCTTTTTAAGTGTTCGTTGAATACCTACTATGGTCCTACTATGGTCATGAAAAAAAGTCTACGCTATTTAGGAAAGCACTGAAAATTGTATTCCTGTAAACTACTATCTAACATGAAAAAGCTTTAAATATATATTTTTAATTTATAGTTTTTACTAAGTTTGACTTTCACTTAATTTCATTGACAATGTTGCGAGCACCTACGGCCTTAGAGGAAGCTACGTACCAAATTTCATTCCAATTCGTTCTTATAGAGATTTTTAGTAACTTTGACCCCCTCCCCAAACCATCCTAAAATTTCGAATTTCTTTTAACCCTTTCTTAGCGAGGGTTTAAATTAGCTGGGGGTCGTAGAAAAGATATTTGAATCACTTTGTAACATCCGCGTTAATTTAGGATGTAACAAACTGGTTCAAATAGAGTTTGTAATTTTAAATGTATAGGCCTAATTAGTATAAGATATATATTGTTTAGTATTTAAATATACAATATACAGTATATATCAAAATAAAGCTACGAATGTGATATTTTAATGGCATTTAGTTTAATTCAGATGGTTTGTTTAGTTTTCAATAAAATATGTTTAAACTCGTCATCTATATATATAAAAATGAATTGCTGTTCGTTAGTCTATAGATGATTAAAAAATATGTTAAAAGAATACAAACTTCAGGGAACAGTTGGTTTGCAATAATACTGCGCTGTTTAAGCTGCTGAGGATTTCAACAGCAGTCTAATTTAATAATTTTTAGTTTCTAAACAGCTGATTTCAAGAATAAGGTGCTTGTAAAGCAATAATTGTAGATATTTTAGATGAGTACAAATACCTTTTGTAGGCTACAAATAACTAAGCGTTTTATAGATTGAATATGACTAATGTACGTTTATATCTGAACACTATTGATCGCTAACACAACTAAGTAAGTTAAGTTGTGAGACGAGCACGAAAAATGAATTCCTGTAATGTACCGACTTACTTTAGAATACATTACTGCCAAATGTGTGTACACTTAGCTGATATGTACCTTAACTCAAAATGAATGGACTATTTTTAAATATGTTCAACTTCTTATCCTTTTCCCTATAGGGCTTTGGCCTCTACAGTATAAAATATCACCACTTTGTCTGTTGGCAGTTATTTTTCTTCAACATCTCACTGTAGTACAGTTATGTTTTTCTTGCATTTGTTCTTATTCTTTATACCTCACCAATCGTTATCATTCTAAATATGTTTGTAAGTATCGTACTCTCCCATAAACCAATTTGACTTTCTTCTTTCCTTGTCAAAATACTTCTTCAGAAGCACTATAGTTAATTTGGTGAGTTTAAGAAGTGAAGTTCGTCATACAGCTCTACTGGCTTAAGTGATCGGCTGATTCACAAGTTGTACAGTAGTTCTGACTGGCATCTGATATGCACTCAACCCAGTAAAATTATAAAACAATTTGACTATTTTGTTCAGAATTACAATCAGAAGTTTTGTTTTATTTTAATTGTTGGACAAAAAACATTCTAACTTTCTCGCTGAATCCTTCCAGCACATACCTCTCCTCTACTTAGGGTACAAAACTTTTTTCTCAATTAACTATCAAAGAAAAGTAAGAGTCAAACATCGGAAAATTGTCCATTGGTATGAGGTATGTCTGTCTATTAATTAGCAAGACTGATTAAATAACTCAACTTTATTCAAATGGATTGTAATTTTAATGCTTGTTTTTTTTTTAATATACTCCCCACTTGCAAAGGCATGGATAAAATTTATTATTTTCAGGTATTTCAGAACAACCAGGTTTTTTTATTTACAGCATCAACAGAATCAAAACACACCCTTTAAGTACAGATTTAACTTTTCAAAAATGATAAATTCACAAAGTGCTAAATCTGGCGAATATGGAAGATTGTAGTAATTATTTCAGTCAAAAACTGCATCAGAAAGTTCTGTGTAAACACAGGACTATTGTCATGATGAAGAAAGAAAACATTTTCTACACTTGCAGTTGTTTTTCTCTCACCTCTAACAAAACTTCCTTGTAATAATGATGGTTAACTTTGTGCCTCCTGGAACCCATTCTTCCAAAATTACACCCTTGATATATATATAAACACAGTGCAGATGGCTTTGAGTTTTTACTGTCCTTGTCAAGATTTTTTTCACTCTTGGTGATGACTTTGTTTTACCAATGCATTGACTGTATTTTAGTCTCAGGATCATACTGGAAGATAAACGTTTTTCACAAGTGATTACTCTTTGAAACAAGTTTCGATCTGCATAAAATTGACACAGAAAGTCAACATAACATTCCTTGCCGCATTATTTTTGATTTGGTGTCAGAAACCTTGAGACCATATTTGCACAAACTTCTGTCATCTTCAGAACCTCATTCAAAATTTTCGAAGCATTTTCTTTGTCAATGTTGACAGATTCAGTTATCATTCTAACACTTAATTGTCGGTCTTTCTAATAATCAGACTCTAAATTTTCTTTGATTTTTTAAGTGCAAGGTCGTTCATACCTCACTGAATCTTTTATGCAACTTAAAAGCAGATGATACAGGCAGTCATGCTAAATGCTGCGGTAAACCTTGTAACGGGTTCATTTTTCACCCCACAATTTTATCCAGCCCGTTCCCTTGGCAGTTTTTTCGCACGACAAATGCTTTGCTCGCTAAATCTAGTTATTGTCGGATTAGACCTACAGACCCGCGACACTGCACCTGTGTTTGCATTTCTTATCGTATATTTACTCAGGCAAGCAAAGTCAAGATAACGTGAAATGCGGCAGGAATGGACGGGTCCGACCCGTTAATGCTAAAGTCTGTTTGCGTTGTTTATCTGTTATTTACTCATGCCTGTCACTGATGGGTATATAAGCAGCCGGAGATCAGGGCTAAGGGTCTTTCGTAATCCGATCATTCGACGACAGGCCTTCACGAGAAGGGGTCGCTGATTATTTGAAATCGAGCTAGGAACCTTTGCGAGGAATCGTTACTTTGGCGTAAGTATTATCGAGTAAGAGTGTTCTTGTGTGCCGTAGGGGAATTCAGGAGTAGTATTGGTACCATAGGAGTAGTTTAGGCTCCTCTCCTGTACTCGCACCTCGCTGGAGAATATTCAGCTTCCTCACTGGAGAATATTCAGCCAATCCGATCCTTGCTGGAGAATATTCAGCTTCCTTGCTGGAGAATATTCAGCCAAACCGTTCCTTGCTGGAGAATATTCAGCCAATCCGATCCTTGCTGGAGAATATTCAGCTTCCTTGCTGGAGAATATTCAGCCAAACCGATCCTTGCTGGAGAATGTTCAGCTACCTCGTTCCTGAACGAAACGGGTTAAGAAGTAGGCATCCTGAGTTCGGTGGCTCGGACGATTCGCATAGCGGTCGTCGGCGTGGTAGTAACGATAGGTCGCGGTACACTAAGGGTAGCTGTAATCACGCATCCATCCCGGAAAGGAGCTTTTTATTTTTTTATTTATTTATTTATTGCCATTCCTTCAAACATACATTCGAGGACCTGTAGGAGGCTAATAGCCTGTACATAGGAGGTCCCTAAAACTAAATCAATTAATTTTACAATTCCATTTGAAATTGGCGATGATGATTTATTAAGGGTGGAGTGTCAACCTTCTGGTTCGCTCATGAAATATAACTGAGCCAAAAACCTTTCCCGTAAATTCGAGTTTGCCGGACCCCTGGAACGTATCCCATTCCGACTAGAGTCGATTCCGGCAAAACGTACGGTGAATGTTATTGCGAGGCAACGCTGTTGCTAAATACTCGTCATGACCTTTGAAAACATTCTGTTAGCGAGTTGTTCAAATTAACTAAAAACTTTTAATTGGTACCGGTACCTTCTACTTTTAAATTTAGCATATTCGCGCACATTACAGAAAACGCAGCCGAACTAAATGGAGATTCACAACCAACTGAAACTTATAGAGAATTGCTGCTTGTTGTGCGAGTTCAGACACTTTCAAGGTTACAATGCTTGTAACCAGTTCCGAAGGGTTTGTTTATGAGGTGGAAACACAGTCACTTTATTTAATAGGCACACCTCGTAAACATATTTATTTATTTTTCCATTTTCTTTTATATGTAAATAATAGAGAAAATTTGTGGTTTTATTAAAATTTACCCATATCCCTACATCTTGCTCATTTTCTATAAACTTGGTAAAAAATGTATATTGTATAAAATATATATTTGTAAATATAAGTTTGTATTCCTGTAACCTTTCCAAACAACCCTGGATAATAATGATAGGGGCCTAAACTTTTGTAACTTGTTTTTCTGGTTGGAAAAAATGTATAAGCTTACCAAATTTAATTTGTTTTCTCCTCGAATTTCGTAGTTTTAACTGTATTTTTATGGCCTAGTAGCTAATTTAAGGTTACGGTGAATATATTTATTTCAAAAGATTTGTTGCATATTCTCCTTATAGATATAAACAGGTGTTAAAGCTGATTTTTGTTCATTTTTGAATGGATTTTTAAGTAGACTGACCGATTTACGCTACAAGATGTCTGGACTGACAGCACTTTATATACCAAAAACTTCAGTAGGACAGCCCATGAGACAAGTAATCAAAGATAAGCGTAAAATTAAGCGCAGTGAAGGTAAGTGTAGCACATTTCTTGTTTAGATCACAACCACTATAAGACCACTTTAATGCCAACCACTGTTGTCTATAAATTATTAGTTATGGGTGGAATAATTTAACATTGCTTATACTTTAGGTAGAATGCTTTACTTGTAAATAAGCAGGAATATTTTAGTCGTAATAAAAACCTGAACACGGTTTAGTTTCATCATTTATTTGTACAAAGTCTTTTGGGCAATGCATATTTTGAAAAAGTACTCAAAATGTGTCGATTTCAAAGTATTTCTGTCTCTGACCTTAACCATCTACGGCCTATTTCTTTATCTAAATTAATTTCTTTTTTAACATTCTATAATCGGTCTACATAGTCTACATTCTAAAAGGTTTCTTCATTGAATTAATGTTTTAGGTTAAGAGTTATGTAAAAATCATATCATTTTTATCCCAGCAAACTGTATATTATTTACCCAAACTAAATACAAGATTAGTTTCTAAATACAAGATTATAGGTTATTAACAATAAATTTTCTGATATGAATTTAAATAATTTTGTGGTAAATCAAGAGGTAGGCTATAAACAGTTTTGCACATCAAGTATAATGATGTTTTTTTTACTTTCTCACTATAATACTATAGTATAAAGTATAGTGATCGCAAAAAAATCGATGTTGAGATTTTTGTGGAAATATCCGTTTTGGGATCCCCTGAGTCCAAAAAAGTGTTTTTTTACAAAATGTTTGTCTGTATGTCTGTCTGTATGTATACAAAGCTAGAGAGAAAACTATTCGATCGATTTTGAACGAATTTGCACACTAAACATGTCAATTAGGCCTGTATTGATGCAAGGAAAAAGGTTTTGATAAACAACCACCTTTTTGGCCAAAAAAACTCCAAAAAATCATTATTTTTTTTATAAAAAAACGGCACTAACAATTTTGATAAAATTTGGCTTATTTGTAGCCCTTAATGTGCAAAAAACCACATCTTTCTAAAAATTCTCGTTTAGCTAATAATAATGTTAATAATAACTGATTTTTGAGGTTTTTTTGGCCAAGAAAAGGGTTGTTTTCAAAATCTTTTTTTATGTGTCTATACAGGCCTAATTGACTTGTTTGGTCCAAATTTGTTCGAAATCGATCAAATAGTTTTCTCTCCAGCTAATAATAATATTTACTAGTTACTCTCCTACTAATGCATTCCCTCTCCTACTTTAATACAATTATGAAGTCACAGTGAATCTGAAGTCACAGTGAATCTGTTTAATAATTTAAATTCGTTTGTGAGAAAGTATGTGCCAGTTTCTGGTACCGTTTATTTAAACTTAAAATTGTTTTTGTTTGTATGTTTTCACTCTACTCTATTTTCTGACTACTTTATAAAGCAAAACTGCATGGAAGTGCTAAAACTATATAAGACTTTCATAATGCACATTGTATTGCACATAAACCAAATTATGTTCAGAGACTTTTAAAAGTGGTAACGTTCCATTAGACCACAATTGCATAAACTTTTCTACTTGAAATTATTTAACATCATAATTACCATCATCAGTTCATTTTGTTTTCCTGAAACATACTGTATAAGGTTTTTTTTATGTAACTCCTATTTACTGATTTCAATAAAAACCCCGAACCACAGCAAAACAAAACAAGGAACAATAACTAAACAACTAAATTGTAAGTTATGTTTACTACCCTTATGTACATTTCGATGACATGGTCATCATCCTCAGATGGTTTTAACACTAAAAAAACGGTGTTTTAGTAGGTAGTGTTAGATGACTGATGACCATGTCATTGAAATGTACATAAGGGTAGTAAACATAACTTACAATTTAGTTGTTTAGTTATTGTTCCTTGTTTTGTGGTTCGGGGTTTTTATTCAAATCAGTCCTATTTCTAATTTCTACTGGGTTGTTTTTGATAACTTTGGTATCATCGGAAAACACTTCTTTAGTACATAAAGAGGAGCAGATTTGATTGAAAGTTTTATTTTAAAACATTTAACTAGAATTTACGTATAAAAACTATATTTACATCATTTACTACATTTAGTACATTTACTATCATAACAACCAGTTGTAAACAATTGCTTATATAAAAGGTAATTCAAGTTTAGCAGCTTCAATAATTTAATACAAATTTAGGTTAGGCCTAGCCCGATACAATATGAATGATCGGACACTTATTTTAAACTATTGTTGGCCTAAAATAATTCACTTAACTCATGGTTAACTCAGTTTGACAAAGGCACTCTTATAAAATTCGGGTTTGTTTTACAATAACAAAATTATACAACTCCATTGGTCAAGTATATATGGTTATTACATACGGTAAACTAAAGTAATACCCACTTTTGGTTATTTTGACTAAATACACAGTGCTTAACCCTCCCAAGTACTGACTATATTGCTCTTTAGTGCTAAGGGTTTTTTTGGATCCGTGTATGCTTATTAACTAAAATCATTTTAAAATACTCACAGTAAAGTAAGACTTATTATACATAATTTTAATCCCAATTACATGCTCTTTACAGTAAATAGCTTTAACAGGCTTACCTCATAATTTTTATACTTTTTTTTTTGTTGACCTAAGTAAAAATAAAAAATAAAAAACATTTTGTGTTCTAAAACCACTCATTCAAAATATGTAAACAAAAGTAATGTAGAAAATCCAATATAGCCAAAAGTTGCACAATTTTATGGTGAATAGAAATATACATAACACTACTACTTTGCTGAAAAAAAAAACTTTTTGTCTATAAAAAAAACTCTGTTTTTTATAAAAATATGACTTTTCTCACAAAGAAGAAAAACTTGCCTCTAAAGATATAAAAGTACAGTCTAGGCCCAATATTTATGGTTTTAATTTGTTATAAAGGAATTAGGGTGCGTTTATGTCGGAGCTGCGACTAGCGATAAGAGCAGCGATGCCATTAGAGCCTAGACAATTAGTGCGTGTATTTCAATGGGTCTGTTTACTTTGGAGCTGCGCTTTAACTCTCTCTTGGGTCCCGACCAGCGATAGTAGCTGTGACAATGCTTCAGTCCTTTTTCTCAGCTAGTGTCGTTGGTCGTGCAAAGATGGATATTGAAAGTTTAGTGGCGGAAATATTTACGAGACCTGCGTTATGGGATAAATCGGACAAAAACCATCACAACAGGTTCGTTTTGGATAAGCTATGGCTTGAGGTGGCACAGGAATTAAACACAAAACGTAAGTAAACCATTTATTTCTTGACTACTGTACACTTGATTGTTACAAAAGTGCATGTAAGATCAGGAGTGTTTGTAGCTCTGTCATTACACTTCTTACAATGGATTTTTGCAAAAGTAAAGTTTGTACAGATTACGAATTTTCTTTGCTCTTTCATCAGGTCTGCCTGTGGAAGTTCGGTTTCTTACAGATATTGGTGGAACATGTTTGACTTCTTGCAGATTATGTTGCATTCCCTCTCGGTCTATTATTAAGTTATGCAATAAGCAAATACATTTTACAATGTAGTCAGCCAATTCAACAGAAGTTTGAATAGATGTTGCCAATAATCTCCACTTGGCAAACAGAATACCAAATGCGCATTCCACTGTTCTTCGAGCTCTTGATAGTCTGTAATTGTAATACGATTCGTCAGCCTGTAAAAAGTTGTCTCTGCTAAAAGGTTTCATCAAATGTGGCAGCAGTGGATATGCTTCATCCCCAATCATAACATAAGGTACGGTTATATTAGAATTTGGTAGAGGCTTATCATTAGGAATTTTGATGATGACGATACACAAGAATTCAATGCGGATGAGCCTTTAGAACAGTTTAATGTAGCATCCCCTGAACAAACAGTAAGTAGCATTGCATCTAGTTCTACATATAACACTGGTTTGGTTCGAAAGCGAAAATCTAAATTAGATGTAGGCAATGCACTTTTAGAAATAGAAAAAGAGAAACTCCAGTTTTTGCAAGAGAAAAAACAAAAACTACCAGAAGATGATGAAGACATGTGCTTTTTTAAAAGCTTACTACCACACGTGAAACATTTAACGCCTGAACAGAAATTGGATTACCGCATGAAAGTTATGAAAATAACCCAAGACGCCATTAAACCAACTACTTTTACTCAAGTATCTGAATCTTGGCAATACAATGCACCATCCACTGAAGCCTGTATCCAACAGCAACCTACGGCAAGATTGTACTATAATAGTGCTGGAACTAATATTCTTTTGACTGAACAAGCCAAGACAATACTCGATTTGTAAAGTTTTTTTGTAGTAGGCCTAACACATTTTAGTTTCTAAAATTAACAAATTGTATTTAATTTTGACAATAATACAAACAGTTCTTACCTCAATGTTAGCATTAATCGTTCCTCTACAGATATTGGTCTCCCATGGCAATTTTTCCACTTCTTTTCCAGGGACTGAGATATGCTTGATGATATATAGTCGAAGGTTTTGATTTGCATTCGCATATATTCCACGAATTTGTCCGGATGCTGTCGTAAATCCCTGTACAGATGATGGTACTCTCCATACTTATTTCTATCAACATTGATGGGATGAACACTGTAATTACGTTGTCTACATTCTAGTAAATAATAATTTACAGCACTTGAGGAAAAAACTAAACTTTCTTCTTCAGAGTCACTCATCTTCAACCACTTGACACAGCGCTACTATCTCAGCTCCAACATAAACACTGTATGAGAGCAGAGAAATAATCACAGCTTGCATCGCTGCTCGCATCGCTGCTCTTATCGCTAGTCGCAGCTCCGACATAAACGCACCCTAACACACACATTATATAAAAGAAAAAAATATTTACAGTTCAAATTCTCTAAAAGTCATTATTTTTGAACGCACCTCTAATAGCACTTAAATTGCTAAGTACAGTCATAATTACTTCAAAAATGAATAAACATTTACAAAAACAAATAAAAAAATAAATTGATCCAAACTGAAACTAAAAATGAATAACAACTAGTGGATAAACAAACAAAATCCGAGTTACGAGCATCTATCTACGCATACTACACGATTAGATAGTTGATTTGACAATTCTGACGAAGGTTTGTTTGAGTCGATATCGCTATGAAACTCTGAATTATAATAAAGTGACTCTTTCCAAACACAACCATACATAGAAGTATCCGATTGTATTAAAAATAGCGGCGTCGTACACATTTACAAAATGTATTGCGCAAACATCGCACATGCGACATTAGCACTGTAACGCGACTTTTATACATCGCATATGCGACTTTAGCACTAGGAGGGTTAAAGGACTCTTTTTACAAATTAATCTAAAACATGTGTATAATTTTATTGTTTGTTAAATAATAAATTATGTGTGTTTATATGTAAATAAAAAGTTCTGTCAGGGAGAGCTTAGTTGCCAGATTTAGTATATTTAATATGTGACATTTTTTGTAATGCATTTGATGTTTGTGGGTGTAAAATCTATATGTAAAGAATTGTATGACCTGATGAAGTAATTAACAACATAGAAACACACGTAGGACTACATGACTACAAGGAATAATAAAGCATCAAAAGACAGTATGTACAATGTTGAATCGGGTAAGTTAAATTACTTCACTCATAACTGTGTGAGTGGAGCGAGCAAGCAGTTGACATGCTAGTCTCCAACGCATTGTTCAATTTTCTTCAAATTTAGCAAAAATGTTCCTTGAAATCAGGAAAAACAACGATGTGGAGGGATTTTAATATTATTATTCACCTTGTACATGAGTCACAATGTATATTGCTTAAATTGTTCTATTTTCTCTATGCCTCGGTAGAAGAATGATAGGATTCTTGGTTCGATCCCATCGATCAATAAACATTTTTTTACTTTTTAAAATGTTTTTAGTATTAATATGTGTCGTAATCTTTATTGTCTAAATTTTGCTTTCTGTGCCTCTCAGTGGCACACCGACGGGGGTGGACGAACGGGACCTGTCCCCCCCCAGAAGGTCTTTTTAGTAATGTGGATTGTATTTTAAACTAATCGATCGTTGAATACTTAGTCGATATTCAATTAAAAATTACATTATTTATGATTAATTTAGTGATGTGATCACAAAAAATAATCGTTCTTTTTGAAATAAATATGATTCTTACCCTACGCAATCGTGATTTTCTTACAGTGATGTCTGATTAGCGCCGCGTTGATAATGCTGAACACCGGGCGTTAAATTCCCAAGTTATACGGGATGTTGAAAGCACGACGTTGGTAACGTGGATCCTGTATTATACACAGCGTTTTTGAAGCTTTGTCAATGTTGCGTCCTTCACTTCCAAAATGGAAACCATTCAGTCATTCTGTCTAGGTGTTTTAAAAATAATAGAAACATAAGAGGAATTGTGTATCAGGAGAGCTAGACGGTGGGGTACACATCCAGTGCTTTCAAATCGTGTATCAACCTTCAGCTATATTTACACGAGCTGAGCTTAGTCGAGCCGACCCGGTCCATCACGGAAATCCGTAGCAGTGGATAAATCTAACAGACCCGCATCGTTCCGACATGTGTCGGAAGGATGCGTGCGCATTCCACCTCACCACAACTACTGTCACATGAATTGCAAACTTATCACGGACGAACAGTGGAAGAGATCGAACGTTCTTTTTGGTTTTGATCTGTGGCTATATCTATGCCCAAGCCGCGTGGAGCGGAGCTGAATCGACCCGATCCGGTATGCTGTCAGAGCGTGGAAAAAATCGACTCCGTCCGTGTCTACTCGGCTCGCTCGTGTACATTTTGAAGCACACATTAATCACTTTGAAATAAAAATAACTACTTTCTAGTAGTTATTCTACTGTGGCCTCTCTGGTAGCTTTGGTATAACTTTGTTCGGCGTTGATAGCGCCCGCTTCAATCCGCGTTGGCAACTCTCAACGCCCGGTTAACTTAAATTCGTTAGCGTTGATAGCGTTCGTATAACATGGCCTACAGTAGTTCCATTTCCAACTAACTGACGTTAACGTGACGTTGTAAACGCGGCGCTATCAGTGCTCGTATAACGTGGCCCTAAATGGCAGCACGCTGGGGTGCTGGCTAGACCATCATTCAAGGTCAGTGCGAGGTGATCTTGAGGAAAGAATGTTTATATTGCACTATTGTCTGACTCAAGCCCATCACCATTCTCTTAAAAAAAATATAATGTTTCAGACTTTGTGATAGGTTAAAGAACTTTCATCCGTTTAGGATTTGTTGAATATATATATATATATTCTGACCTGAGCTTAGTCCCCCCCCCCCAAAGCAAAATCCTCGGTGCGCCACTGGTGCCTCTACAAATAAATCTTTAAAAAAACTTGTAAATTAAAACATAAAACTAAACGTTAAACAAATTGTAATCGAAAACCTGTTTATTTCTGACACGGTCAAATGCGTTGTTCGATTTTCTTCAAATATTACATGAATATTCCTTGAAGGCATTTAAAACATTGTGTTAAATAATTTTAATTTCTTGAGTAGATTTTTTACGCAGTTTCAAGGATGGTTAAAGGAAAACAAAATCAGAAATGAAAAAAATTTATCAATTGTATAATATATTCTGTTATTAAGACACGTTCATATTCAGTAAATTTGTATTGTGACTGAAATAGATGCATAATAATTTGACAGATCTTGTACATTATTGGATTGAAATTATACCAGT
>JAGFPH010001302.1:33072-45539 GCA_018207615.1 Philaenus spumarius | reverse complement strand
GCCAGTCTGTTAAAGTGTGGGGCCGGAAAGCTAGGCCAATTAGCTAGGGACGTTTGGCCGGGACTTGGCCAAGTGTTGTGATTGAGAAACTGAGGGTTGGAAGCTGGACAACACGAGACAAGTAATCACTACGAGAAGTCTACACGAGATAGAAGGACGAAACCGGTTCTGCAATAGAACGAGATTTGAGTGAGTCACAGAATACTTAGTCTATTAATATCACATTGAGTTTGGAGTCAAAAGTTTAACGGGAAAGTTTAATTAAAGTAAATTCAGTAGCTTTGTTTACCGAGTTCTTGTTTCAGTCTGTCATACGAAAGTAGTATCTAGTAAAGGAAATGTATATAGAGCATAAGTAGAGGATAATGTATCAAACCATATATATATATATATTTGTATTGTATTATATTATATGAGTAAATATAGAGAAATAAGTATTACCACTGAACCGCTGATGCATTATTGTTATTGATCTGTCCCTTATTTATAAATATATAAATATATATAATTAACCTAGTGTTCGAACCCGGGTAATAAGGGTAGCTATTTCAACCCCTAACAAAGCACTAACTTTATGGTGTTGTTTGCATAAACTCTACTTGATTCTCATAATGTATTTGATTGGTTGAGAATCGTAAAATGTACTGCCCTAAGGCTTATAGTTATTGCTTTAGTCATGTCTTGTGTACATACATGTGTACAATTTGAGTAAATCCTATTACTTTAAATGAGCAATTCTTGTATCTATCTTTGTATCTGTCGCGGATCTCGAAAACGGCTCTAACGAATTCAAAGAAATTTTGTATTTAGGTGTAGTTTTGATTATTAAGTACACCCATATAGTTGTATTTCGTTTAAAAACGCAATTTTTTGAGAAAATCTAATTTAAAAGTTGAAAAATTTTAACATAGGGTCTTATGGGTTGCCATGTTGGTTACAAAATAACAATGTGATATTAAATAAAGCGATCAAAACAGCTGTATATAAACAAGCCAATTTATACTGTTTTATCAGCTATCCGTTGGATAGT
The DNA here is from genome assembly GCA_018207615.1 of Philaenus spumarius. Lineage (NCBI taxonomy): Eukaryota > Metazoa > Arthropoda > Insecta > Hemiptera > Aphrophoridae > Philaenus > Philaenus spumarius. The sequence continues at coordinate 44,509 of JAGFPH010001302.1, read as the reverse complement.
TTTTAATTACTGTTAAAAAACAAGCTAATTTATAGTGTTTTAACACGTTGGAATTAGAATAAATTGGGCCTGATTTAACAATTTATTTTGTCAAAAAAGAAAGGTAAACTTGGCAAAGATGGATAAATTCTAATAGTCAATTTTGTAATACAAGCCTGGCTCATTTCTGAAATATAGTATTGAGGTTATGTTAATCCTGCAATAATTTTTACTAATTTAGGCCTGGTTTCAAAACTTTAGTTGACAGAATATAGTAGTAGAACTAGGACTAAAATCGTAATGAAAGCCTCTTACGTTTCTAAATCATGTATTTGAGGTTATAATTAATCTTGTAATTAATTACTGTTAATATATTTAAGCCTGGTTTCATAATTTTACAAACCTATGTACAAACGAGCCAAACCTTAGCGAGATTCTTTACCGAATTTTCCAACTGCGAGCGAAGCGAAGCAGCCATCTGAGGCGGGGTTGGGATGAGCAGCGTCCTGGGGAAGAGCCCCTAGTCTTTATCCTATTTGAAGGAAACACAATTTTTTATTTAGAAAATCTTAAACAGCCTTAAAAGATTGAATTTTTTAACCCTTTTTCAAAAATAAAGGACTTTAGAAAACTTTTTACTTTTATTAAATTAACCGATTCTTTATATGATATTTTCTGGAAGGTGTAATGTTTGCATTCATTGTAATTTAATAAGGATAACACAAAACTCCTTGGTAATCCAGAAAAAACATGGCATTGGTAAGTAGAATGCTAAGGTACATTGAAAAACTACCAGTTTACTTCTGCTCATTGGTTCTCTGTCAAGAACAGGAGCTTAGGCTCATGGGTTAAGGAGTCATGTAACAGGAATGGCCAATAGTGTTTAATGCCATGAAGATCAAGTGCAAATAATTATTACAGTACATTTTAAATACAATATCTTATAAAAGGTTATACAATTTTGATCAAAATTGTCTCCCTCATCTGTGTAACTGTATGGTAACGGTGCTCATTCGACATGGCATTGGAATATTCCATATTTAAATTGTCACTGCAACTCAAATAGTTTTTGAGATGCAGTTTCAAGGTAAAATTTTTGGTTTTATAATAATAATAGGTAAGATTAAGGTGACTAAAGCAATTTTGTAAATGTAAGCTTCTTCTAACAAATAAAGTTCTTACTATGATCAAAATTATATAACCTTTGAACAAAATTTACAAAATATCTCTTAATGCTGTCAAAGCTCAAATTTTCTTTGCAAAACACCATTCACATTGTATATTAATAGAAATATTTTGTATGATTGTATTTTTTTTTAGATGTGGTAATCGAGTGGACTTGCCAAGTCCAAGTAGCTCTAGGCGACCAAGATCAGTCAAGACCTTCTGACATGTACACGCCTATTGATGAATTTGAGTTTTGGAAATATAGATGTGAGTACTATTTTATAAAATTGAATGATTTTAGTCTATTGCTACAGTGTAAAATTAATAGCAAACTGGTTTTCAATCGAATTTAGATGAGAACCTGTGTGGGATCAACTGCCAGCTATCTAATGAAGACTTAGTTTTTATCTCCAATATTTTAACAGCGACGCAGTCTACACATATTCTTAGATTCAACGCTGTTATCAAACAGATCGAAGTAAGTATTTTATTTCTTAAACTCAGATAAATTAGAAGTATGTTTTCGTTGAAGTTTATATTTAATTTAACAAAACTTATTAACTACATATTTTAAATGACAATCTTCTATTTACATTTTTTAGAAGATGACATTTAAACTGCTACTAGAAATATATAACCACTCGGTAGAATCTAAGTCTCCTGTCTGGATTTTACAGTTCATGTGATAGACAAGGCTAAGATAAACATTATTTAGAAAGTGGCAGCTATTAATGGTGGCCCAGTGCCGGATTTCCCAATAGACCCGGGCCTATGGGCGCAAGCTCCCAGGGGGCGCACGGTCGAGAGAAAAAAATATTAACAAAAAAATCTAGAAATAAAAATAAATAGCCATAACTTAACATATTATTTGAATTGATTAAAAAAAAATCATTCTGATTTTGAAGTTCATTGAACAAATAATTGTTGGTAAGTTTAACTATTTTTCAACATTACGCATCAACCATCAACTTCGTTACAACATTGATCTCAAACATGGGAGAAGTGGAATGCTCTGCGGGTTGAATAGTTTTGTTTCAGTCCCACAAACATGAGCTCACTATTTAATACATAAAATTACTAAAAGTGTTTTAAGACGGCATTCAATTACATCATGGAGTGGTGTCTAAGCAATTAACATATAGGCCTGATATAATTTTTTAATAAAGGTTTTTGGGGAAGTAACTTTAACCAGACTAGAGGCCGGAAAAAATTATAGGGCCTAGGGGAAAAAATGCTAAATCCGGCCTTGTGGTGGCCTGCCTGCTCAGAGTTTTATTACATATTTAAATACATAATACGAGAGATATCTTAATTATATTAAATAATATAGTTGCAAAAAAAATATCATGGCAGGTCAAAGTATAGGCCTATTATTTGTGAGTTACTGTGTCTGCGATACATAGCTTATTCCAGTGAGTGTGTTACTTTTTTTACTATCGCCTGATCTTTGAAATGGTAATGGATTTACAGCAGATAAGTTTAATTTCAAAAAATAATTACATTAATAGGCATTTTGCATGATGTAATGATAAAGGCGAATGATCTACACCAAAATTATCTTTTTAAAAACATAATAGAAAAACTTGTTAGGGTGATCACTCTTTGAATTAAAAAAAATATACTGGTTTTATTGGAATTTATTTTATCAAAATATTGACTTGCTGCTCTCGCCTGTGCAAAACCTTTCTACCCAATTTCAAGCAAGATCTTGCCACAAAAAGTAAGGTCTGTGTCATTTGCAAACTGAATAACACTATTCATATTTTTACAGAAGATGAAAAGTGATTTGAATATAATAAAATAAATACATGAACACAGACGCCTGGGTAATACAAAATGAAAAATCTTGCTGTTTGACAAAACTCCAGCCACTTCAACATGCTGAATTATATTTGTTACATATGATTTAATCCAATTTAAAACATCAGTCAGGACTTATAGTAGGCTAACCAAGTTGTTAAGTTGCAACAAATGTTTTAATAGTTTTTTTAATGTGTTAGAATGTGTTGGGTTTATTTTTTTAAAATTGACCTAGTAGACATCAAATCCATATGATAAATGTTTAGTGTTTATGTATTAATACTTGACATTTGATACATAAAACTCCAAAGTTGGTAGTTCTGTAAAAAGAAGAACATCAATGCAAACTGTATATAGACAAGCTAAGTAAAGGAGTCATCCATTCAATAAGATGGTACTGGAAGCATCACTCAAACGAGTCAATAAATTTATAATTTAGTCACAATCAAAAGAATAATCTTTTAAAATTGTCTTATATACAAGTAAAAATGGTTTTCTTGAGTCATCAAGAATCAGTAGGTATATAAGCATGTAAAAATCAACTATAAAAGTCATTGTACATCCGTACGTACATACACATGTACGTACGTGAGTAATATATAATATAACAGCTAATTTCACCCATCATCTGTAATAATTACAAAACAAGTGTAATATATAGTGTGGGGTTATGTTTACAACTTCAATCGTTATAATTTCTTTTAAAGTTAATTTTTTTAAATATGAGTTATAGAACTAATATAATATGCTATAATATACGTTATAATATTTGCTTTGAGGTTATAAACTGTATATAAATACAACCTTTTATCATCAATATATATGTTTATACAAATTTAAAGAAGAGACACCTATTCGTTTAACTTCAGAAACATTCGTACGTATTCGTAAAACACATAAACATATTCGATTATTAATTTCTTCACTGTAATATTAATAACTTCTAAATCATTTGATCTATCAATATGAAATTAAATTAATTAAAAGAAAGTATTTTTATCTTCCTTTAAATATAAAATCATGTATGTAAATAAATATGTTTAACAAATAGGTCTACAGTTTTATAATCCCTATTATTGTACACATTTACCAAGTTAAAAATCACTGTCAGCATAGTTAAGTAGGCCTAGATAAATAGGCGTTTTTGTTTTTTAAATTTTGTATTTTTGATGTGTATCAAACTAATCAGCCTGTGATTTTTCTCGGGGGGCTTATTAGTAATAATAATAATAAAAAGAAAAGTAAACACAGAAGAACCAAACTGTTAAAATGACATTATTTTACTCTTGTGAAGGTAACAATGAATTACCACAATAAGTTAGTAAATTATTACTTTTAATAATCTAACAGTTTACCTGTTGTAAAAGTTTACTATCATGTCTTTTTGTTTTACAGCAAGCCATGATTGAAGCGAAGTCAAATGTAGAGTTTCTGCAAGTGATCGAAGAACCATGCAAAGATATGGAGATGGTAGACACTCCTAACAAGATACCTCCATTGATTCCACATTTACTGTTCTTATTCCGGACGATTCAAGCCTATTCACCATACTTTAACACAGAGTAACTATATTGATATAATATATTGGTGATACAGTTCACAATCACTTATTTAAGGTTATAAACTTACTTTTGCTAAGTTGAAATTTCATCCCACTAGGAGAAACGTACTATTTTTTAAGCTTCTTTTTAAAAAATGTAAGAAAGTTGCTACAGTTAATGTTTTAAACAAAAACATTCTCTTCTTTTAAAATCATTTGAGTCGTTTTACTAATTATAGCTATTTTATTAATCAACCTATACAACAAACCATTTTGCAGGCTTCTATACATTACCTTTAATTCAAGGAAAAACATGTTTATATAATTTACACCATCAAATGAAGTAGGTATTTGTGATATGACGATGTTTTCAGGGTTTATGGGTCTTACCTCTGACTTGATTAGCTGTCTCTTTGCAGCCCTTCTTTCACATTCAAAAATTGTATGTTTCACATCTTCGAGGGTGGAGTCTCCACATAGACATTCAGGACTATTTACTTTCCCCATCTTAAATAAGTATGACTTTAAGTATCCGCGACCAGTGAGAAATTGTGTTAGGTGAAAATTAACCTCTCCGAAACCTCGATCAACCCAGGGCTCTATCAAGACTATAAACTTAGCTGTCCATATTCCCCTTTGGTCCTTATTCCATTGATCTTGAGATCCATCTCAACCAACAGATCGATAGGGATACTCATGCAATCACTAAGATCGCCGGTTCTGAAACCGTCCTATAAGAACTAGCTATTCGTAAGGCGATTCTTCTTTGTAACCATATCAACCTTGATCTTAGATTTTTCTGCTTGAGTGCGTCCGCCCAGATTTCCGCTCCGTAAAGAAGGCTAGACTGTGTCACCATCATGAGCAGTCTGCTTTTACTTACAGTAGGATCTCCTAAATTTGACATTAATCTGCTGAGATTGCGGCTGACTTTCTCTGCCTTTCATTCACTTGCTTGATGTGAATTGAAAAAAGTAAGTTTGGTATCCAGGGTTACTCCCAAATATTTAACTGCTCCTTTAGACTGTACCGTTTCCTCGTCAACTTGCATGAATACGTTGGTGGAAATTAGTTTTCTGATCAATAGGACAATCTCCGTTTTTTCTGTAGCGAGGTGCAACCCGTGGTTTTCTATCCAAGTACTTACATGTCTCATCACCTGATTCAGCCTCAGCTGGATCTCTTTCGCATCTCTTCCCACTATGGTAGCTGCGATTTCATCGGCGTATCCGATCAGAAAAGAGGTTTTTGGCATCTCTATTTGGAAGATCTCGTTTTTTTTGGTTTTTTTTTTTTGGGATAGAGGAATACTAAATCTCCTCACCACTGTGACCCGTGGTAGATCTATTGTGGTATATTTCCCTTTCTAGTGATCATCCCAGATCCCTTTCAGGTCTCTTACGAAACCAATAAGGGTCCCGGGATCAACACCACGGACCTCTTCCGGGCTAATAAAAGCATTTCCAAGAGTCGTAAATCTTCTCCGTGCGAGAGCCTCGCACTCGCACAGCAGGTGTTGAGCCGATTTAGTTCCGAGGGAGCAGAATCGACAAGAATCTTCCGAAACCAGCCCCATTTTTTGAGGTGGTCATAAATCAACTTACCATTAGGAGTTCAGAGTCCCCTAATGAGTCCTCCACTATACCATGGCTCCTGGATAAGAGCCATGTCTAAGGATTCACAGACAAATCTCCTGCCCAGCACAGCAGATGAGGCCTTGGCATGCTTGAGATTTATCTGCAACATCCGCAGGTTGTGGGTCATTGATGATCCCTCCTCCCATCAGAACCTGAGGTCCTTGGGAGCTGGCTTTCCGACAAAGCCTTACTGCCAGATCCTCTTCCTCTCTCTGGACGACGTCCCCTCCTTTTATAGCCCCCCCTGCCTCCCCGCGCAGCACGACCACGCTGAGAAACAGAGGGGCCCTCAGGATGGGACTTCCTAAAAATGTCAGGCCAAGTTTTTCCAGGTACCTGTCCCACCCCCTCCCCAGAGCATCACCCTCTCAAGTCCCAGATGGCCTCGAGGAGATGGAGGGCCCACTAAGCCCAGACTCCAGGTTAGATGGACCAGGCCCCGGAGACACAGGAGCCACTTGGGCACAAGCCTCAGACGGTCCAGGGGGCACAGTAGCCCCCCTTGCATCCGAGACACTAGCCTCCTGGACCCCCATGTCTTGATTCTTGAGCCTGATGGGGATGCTTCCAAATTTGAAGCTGAGGCGAAAACCAAGTGATTTGATGGTTTTCGCCGACATATAGTCTATGCTGAGGGTTAGTTCTGTAGTAGGCTCTTTAACAGCCTTCCTGACCACCCTCCAGTTATCTACATTGAGGCCATCATTTTGAGCCTTAACAAAGCCCAGAATCCTCTCATTGGAGTCTTCTGGGCAATGTGGGAAGTATGCAATCTGGGCTTTAGGCATATCTTTTTCTCCAACAATCCATAGATTGGCTCCTTCCCAGGGTTTAAGAATGTCCCCAAGGGACATAACCCAGTTCATAGGAACAGCTAAGGATACAATAGCCAGCCTTAGCTACATAACCATTGAATTTGGGGGTGATGGCAGATCTACCCATCCCCAGGACCAACTCCAGAATCCCCCCCTGCACGGAACACATTTGCTCCCTGGTCAGGAGAGACCCTGGAAAGTCCGAGGGAAGTATACCCACACGAACACCAAAGATGGCTTGACTATAGCCCATGGGTCTCGGAGCATTACACTCCTGAGCAAGGGTTTACTAAAGACGACTGGGTGGTTTTGTGGACTGGGGCAAATGATGTAGCATGCAATAAGGCCTCAGCGTGTTTAAAGCAAGTCAGAGAAGCAACCGAAGGATTGATTAATACAAATGTTGTTGTTCTTGGGATTCCAAAAAGGCATGATCTAATCCCTACATCGTGTGTCAATCATGAAATTATTAAGACAAATAGAATGATAAAAAAAATAACTTCTTCAATGAATCATGCCAGTTTTATTAATATAGAGCTGCCTCTGGATTGTTACACAAAGCATGGAATGCATTTGAACCACAAAGGTAAAGATATTGTGGCATCCATGATATGGGATCATATTTCAAAAGCTAAAACTGCTACAAACACTGTGATAGCAGCTAAATGGTTGGATGGTGAAAGTCAAGAGAATGACATATCTTTTTAGGAAGGGATTAAAGTCAAATAGGGTAAAAAATAGTGATTTGGTTTTAAGTTCACCTAATGTATCTTTAGATTATAAAACCTTCATTGGTGAAAATGAGGGGTACAGGGCTGCTAAGTTAAATAGTTCCGTAGAAAGTTGCTTTACACTGTTCCATCTGAACATTCAATCTATTAGAAATAAGACTGATTTGTTAGACATATGGCTGGATAGTTTTAGTTATAATGTTGTTACACTTAATGAACACTGGCTCTGCCCACAAGAGTCTTCCTTATACGTTCCTAAAGGCTATGTTATGGCCAGCATTTACTGCAGAGAACCCCCTTTAATAAGGGGTGGTAGTTGTATTTTGACAAGGCAGGGATTGAAATTCACAATAATTGATGTCACTAAAATTTGTATGACTTATGTTTTTGAAGCCTCTGCTGTATTTTTGTCTCACATTGGTTTGATTGTTGCAACTGTTTACCGAACTCCGGATTCTGATTTAAGCAAATTTTTACTGCAGTTTGATGAGCTTATACATTTCTTGGGTAAAAAATATAAAAATTGTAAAATGGTAATCTCATCTGACTTAATGTGAATTTTAATAGAAAATGTTTTAGTACTGACTCTTTAAAAAATGTATTACGTTCTCATAATTTATATTGGTTGAACGAAGAGAGCACCAGGGGTGAGGCTTGTTTGGACAATATAGTTACTAATGTTAGTAGAGAAAATGTGGATTGTCAAGTGGTACAGCCACTCTTGTCCGATCATGCTTGGGTGTTGTCTAGTTTTAAAAAGTTGAACTTAAAAAACAATGGTAGATATAAAACACTTAAAAAGATAAGAATGATGACTCCTACCTCTATTGAAAATTTTAAGAATGATTTGGCTCAAATTGACTGGTCTAAACTAATTATATTTTTTAGCATTGATGATGGTTTTGATTATTTTATTTCTGTATTGACAAGTTTGTTTAATGAACACTGCAGAATTAAGGAATTTAAAGTTGACTGTTCTAAGAAACCAAAGTTAAAATGGTTCACTCCTCAATTAAAGCAGTTTAGAGACTCTGTAGTTTTGTTGTATGACAAGTCAAAAAGGAGTGTGGGTACAGCAAGTGAAATAAAAGATAGAAGTAAGTACATTGCTGGTAGAAAGTGGTACAGAGGTAAAATAAAGCGGGACAAGATTATTGCAAATGAGAGCTATATTGGCAAGGCACACAATAAATGTAAAGCTGCATGGGAAATTGTAAAATCTGAAACTAATGTTGGTTCTAAAATCCACGAGAAGGTTATTGATTCTAATGTATTTAATAAGTACTTTATTAATGCAACAATGCAGCCAAATAATAGCCATAAGCCAGATGATTACAGTGCTGCTATGAAGTTGTTGGATAATTTGTTTTCAATATATAAAATGGGGCAGAAGAAATAATTTTTGAGTGGAAGAGTATTAGTGTAAAAGATGTTTTAAAATGTGTGTCAGAATTAAGTACTTCACAAAGTGAAGATTTTTATGGTCTATCCAACAAATTAGTTAAGGAGATCATTAATTTTATTGTAGAACCACTGACCTTTCTTTTTAATGTGGCATTGAAGGCGGGTACATTTCCAAATTCTTTAAAAATTACAAAAACTGTACCAATCTATAAAAAAGGGTATAAATTATGTCCCTCAAGCTATAGACCAATATCCTTAGTACCAATTTTAAGTAAGGTTTTCGAGCATTGTATAAAGGACCAGTTATATCGGTTTTTCATTAAAAGTAAACTGTTGTGTAGAGAACAATTTGGTTTCCTTCCTGGGTTAAACACCACTAAAGCTGTTGAAGCTGTTGTAGAACATGTTTTATTAAGTTTTGAAAATAGAGAATATACTTCAGCTACACTAGTCGACTTATCAAAAGCTTTCGACAGTATTCCCCATAAATTACTTCTGGAAAAACTGTATTCTTATGGAGTTAGAGACTTTGAACTAGATTTGTTTCGATCTTATCTCAGTAATAGACAGCAAATGGTTGTTCAAGGCCAGGATAAGTCTAATTTTGAAACTATAAAAATTGGGGTACCACAGTGTACCAATCTTACAAAAGAATAATTAAGGGAACGGAAACGATACTGGGCCACATAGATTGGTACTGTTCAAAACTTACCTTAAAATTTTTAATATCACCAAAAGTAGGAATATTTCAGCTTATCTCTTACAATGCACAGGATACCTAGAGGTTAGCTCAATAAACTATAGAAATAGGTATAATTTTTGGTTTTATTAACCAAAATAAAAGTTTACATGCCCTTAATACAAAAGAAATTATTAATATGCCCTTAATACAAAAAAGTTTGAGATTTAAAAAAAGAAAACATATATATTTTATTAAATTGAATTTAAAAACATTCCCCGAAAATAAAAATCAAAAACCCTCCCTTTTAATAATAATTACAGAATTTATACAGAAAAGATTTACAAGTTACAAAGTTTTAACATGAAATACCATGGATTTGTTTTAAGAAAAAAATATATTTGTCGTTGGCCAACTCTAAAAGGTAATTATAAATAATTAAATAAATAGACAATTTAATTATGAGACGTCTCTCTATATATTAAAAAAGGTGTAAAATTTCTAATGTGTAGCCCTTAGGGCTGAAGTCCGAAATGTGCTAGCTTGCTCCTCCCAAATTATTTAATACTAACATATCTTAAATAGTACACATATGCAAAAATTACTTTCAAAATACAGCCTATTTAACACTTAACATAAAGAAAAGAACAAATGCAGATAGTTCTCATTTTTAAGTTAACTTCTGTCTCTAATTAAAACTCAGTAGAAAATATTTTGATTATGTATTCAATTTTTCAGTTGCAAGGTAGGCCTTTTCTAATAGTAGTAGTTGCAGGTTATCTCATTGCATTAAACATCCCCTGCACTTGGACCAGTTTAACTGTATAACACAGATAACAATTTCCTTTTTAGAAAATTTGCAGTTATTTAAATAAGCATAAAATGATAGTTCTTTGAGTTGGCTGTTTTATTGAATTTTGTAGCACAAATAGCAAATTGCTACATAGATTGTGATTGTTAATATAACATGTGTAATGTTGCATAACACTGTCTGTACATGTTAGGTAAGCCACATGGTAACATAAAAGAAATGTTAACGTTTGTTACATATTAGCAATATATTTTGCTTATAGCTTATTAAAAGTTTTCAATATCTGTTACACTGTAGACATACTACACAGTTATAGTTAATTAATGCATAACACTTTAGGCTTGTTTGTGGAAATATCTTTAGGCTTTAACAATAACCAAAATGATATCGGCTTTATAGTTTTTGTAGGCTGTAAGAATTACATTTAAAATTTAGGCTGTAAGAATTACATTTAAGTTTAGGCTGTTGTAAAAAAAGAAATACATAGGTTTCTCTAATAAATTGAACAAAATGAGTTAGGAAGTTGTACATGAAGCAAAAGTGGAAATAACCTAATTAAGTTTTACAAGTAATATTTTATAATTATTAAGGTAAAGCTAAAATATTCTACCTGGTATGCGGAAAACGAAAGGTTTAGTAATTCATGTTCTTCAGCGACACACGTTACCCTGATCAAATTATTTAAAGTTTGGTAACATTACGACCACTTGGCAGCGTCTGAAAGTTTTCGTTTGTAACGGTCTAATGGCCGACGCTTTACACAAACTCATGACAAGGCGAAATTTTAACTGAGTAGATAGAGAACAGCTGATCGTTGTCGGATTACAAGGTTCAGTTATGTACGACTACAGATACCGTACGGAGTCGACATCTG
>JAGFPH010001302.1:21787-32972 GCA_018207615.1 Philaenus spumarius | reverse complement strand
GCCAGGATAAGTCTAATTTTGAAACTATAAAAATTGGGGTACCACAGGGATCAGTTCTAGGTCCTTTCCTTTTTATTGTGGCTGTAAATGACTTTTCCATTAATATGCCCTGTAAGACTATTTTGTATGCAGATGACACCACGTTTTTAAACTGTGGTAATAGTGTTGAGCTCTTAAAGTTAGAACAGGACAAAGCATTAGGAAAAGCTTTGCATTGGTTCAAAGCAAACTCTCTTGTTGTAAACCAAAGTAAAACTGAAAAACTTGTATTTTCACTGAACAGTTTAAGTAAAGATTCCACTGCCAAAACTGTAAAATTGTTAGGTATGCATTTGGATTGTCAATTAAATTGGGAGCATCATGTAACAACTCTATGTAGCAAATTGTCTAGAGTTACCTATTTGATGCGCAAATTGAAAGCTTGTGTCAGTATGGACATACTGATTAATGTGTATTATGCATTTTGCCATTCACATTTGACATATGGTATAACACTATGGGGTAACAGCAGTGGTTCTAAGAAAGTTTTTGTGTGGCAAAAAAGAATCTTAAGAACTATAAAGAATATGGCAGAAAGAGATAGTTGTTTACCCATATTTAAAGAATTTAAAATAATGACACTACCCAGTTTATATATATATTATTGTTTACTAGATGTTAAGGCGAATTTAAAGAACTGTACTTTCAGGCAAAATATTCATAGTTACAATACTAGAAGGAAATATTGTATAGATGCAATGCATGTAAGACTTAAAAAAACTGACAACAGTATTCTATGTATGAAAATAAAACTTTTTAATAAATTGCCTGAGGAGGCTTGGACAACTGGATTAGGGAATTTTAAATTAAGAGTCAGTAGTTGGCTCAAACTGAAAGCTTTTTATTCCATCCAGGAGTATTTGATTTGTGACACTAGTTCATTAAGTTTTTAAATGTTCATTAAAATAGGTTGTCTTTTTGTAGTTGATTGTGGTTGTATATTTGTATTGATTTTGACTGTTTCTTATAGTAATTTTATTTTATTGTTATATTGATGTCACTTGAAAAAAGTGATGTGTTGGAACTTTTTCTTCAAATTTTGCTCATTTTGTTAAATTATGTTGACACTGTCTATTGCCATAAAAAATGTGCTTAATGACAATAAAAGATTTTGAATTTTGAATTTTGCTTTCCCCTTCTTTCATCTTTTTGTGGGATTGTTCGGGTGGTGTAGAACCATCCGACCGCTCCCTCTTCCTATCCAGGAGTATGCCACGGGCCTCTTCAGCACCATAGCCCTCCTGGCGGAGTTTACGAAGGCACTTTTTATCAGCGCCACACAGCTTTACAGGTCCTTTATGGCCCTGTGAGTTATCTGTCTGCATCGGACTGGGGACTTCACCACTCCCACTACTGCCCTCCACATCCGATACACCGCCAATACCAAAAGGTACTTCCCCATGTGCTGAGTCACTTGTCTCAGTCACCATTGGGATAGAAATCAGAGGCATATTAGCCTCCGATGCAACTTGATTTGCGGTGGAACCAGGAAGTTCCTTGTCGACGATCGCCAGCACGTTGAGACCTATATTGATTTATACCACACCCGTGGCCTGGATAAAAGTAAGAGAAGGGTGTGTGAGTGTGTGTAGGAATGTATATCCCGCTGAAATGATCCACACCGCAAATCCCGACCTCAAAGCAACCCACAATTCCCACCCCCGCTACCAACCCTGTGGCCTCGGAAGAGCCCCTATAGTTTACGTACATGGTCCTTACCCAGGCACTACCTGGCAATGCACGCAAACCAAGATTTTCGCCAGATGATAGACAGCCAACAAAAGCTGGTGAAACAAGTCGGGCCTCTGTACTATCTGGCAGCCCGGTGTGCTACCTCGGTTTTATCAACTGTACCCTCGAGGAGGACAAGAGATGAGGCGGGCCACCCGGAGCCAGAAACCCCGGCATGGATCAGCGGAGCAGGCGTTGAGTAATGAAGTATGTTCTCCAACCAAGGAGTGTCTAAGTGTATGAGGTAGTAGTGTGCTCGGGATGCAAAGTACATGGGGGCGCAACCCTCCAACGACTACACCTACAGTCGCCCCTGCCGTACTAAACAAACTGAGTTTTAAGAACTCAGCCCCCAGCTTAAATCTGCTCATCGGCACTCAGCTCTGCATGCCACCACACATCGCCAAGTTACTGACCTAACAGCGGCATCTCTCGTAGGTTAAGAGCTAAAGTTGGAGTGAGAGATGCTAAGAGAACCTAAAAGGTTCTTATATTATGTAGGTGAGGCCATTATGCTTCATCACTCCCAAAGTGCCGCCGGAAGATCCCGTTGTAGGCAATGTTCCATAGGTAGGGGCTCCAGCAGTAATAACTTTCCGCCGAATTCTTTCGACGGTGTTATAGGTTAACACCCCGTCTCTGAGATAACTCTCAAACATCCGCAATAGATATTCCGGCACTCCGAATGTATACTCGAGGGCGCACAGCATATCCTTCGAGCTAACATTGTTAAAAGCGTTTTTAACATCCAACGGAACCAGCAATGCGATTTTCCTAGTGTAATGAGTTTCCCGCTGCAGCTGCTAGTATGTGTTTACAACCTCTTGGACTGCTCCTATCGTAGAGAGACCCCGACGAAATCCTTGTTGCCTCTCCGAGAGATCGCACACCTCCATTATAGTCGCAGTCAGTCGTGTATTCAGCATTCGCTCCAGTAGTTTTCCTGAAGTGCCCAGCATGCAGAGAGGCCTGTATGCTGAAGGAGTGCCAGTTGTGCCCTTTCCTTTACTAATCAGCACCAGGCGTTGTATTTTCCATTTTCTGTGAAAGGACCCCTCCATTAGACAGCTGTTGTACATGTGCAATAGTAGTTGAGGTGAGGCTCCAGCAATAACTTTCAATACTTCAGCAGGAACGCCATCAGGTCCTGGCGCCTTCTTGTTTTTCAATGATTTTGTCCCTTGAATGAGTTCTTTTTTGGTGAACAGAGAGATTTCCTCTCGCTGCACAACAGGCATCACAATATGTTCCCTGACCGGGAGAGCAGGGAAGAGTGCCTCGACTAACTTTTTCATTTCCTTGGCATGTAGAATTGGAGGTGTCGCATGGGCGTTGAACTTTCGCATCACCATCTTATAGCCTAGTCCCTACGGGTCATTTTTCTACTAACTATTAATTTTCTATTAACAAGAGGCAGATATGTAAACTTTGCACATAGCAATTGGTGTTAAAGAATTAAAGTACTGACAGTAGGCGAAGGCCCACAAAGAGTTGAACAACAATCTTTAAAGACAGATAATGTTTAATTAATTGTATATCATTTTAAATCTTATTTTTCTGATTACATTACCACAAAACTGACCTCAAAAGTTTGATTCAATGAGAATGAATGGTTGTTTAAAGTTTTAAATACATAACCCTATTATAATATAGTCGTCATAACAATGTGGTTGCTTACAATTTAGGAGTAAGGAGCTAACAGTACAGTATTGAAATGTTTCTTCAGATACACACAAAATTTAAACCTCTATCAATTATGACTAATTCCCTAACACCAATTACGATGTGCAAAGTTTAATTTAGCTCTGGATCTTCAAAAGTTATGTTATTAAGCCGTTCTGGGATTTAATTGACACACTGTATAAGCAACATAGTTTCATTATATTATAAGTTATTTATACTCATGTCGATTGATCCTCGATTAGTTTTTCCTCTAAATTGTTGTGATTTTGGACATTTGCTCACAATCAGGTTTTATAAAGTTACAAACATTAAACACAACTTATGCAATACACAATTCACTGCACTTGTAGGTTGATAAAGTTCACAAGCTTACCAACAAAAACATGAACATTGACATGCACATCAGGCTGGCAGGTCGATACTAAATGACACTGGTTTAGATCTGTGGTCTACAAAATTGTCATTGTTAGTAATGAAAAATTATTTTAGATTAGGAAAACTGATGAATTGAGACAAATTTGGTTATTTTAAGTCATTTATTGGAAACTGGACATACATTTAATCCTAATAAATGTAAATTTATTACATATGGAAGAAAAAAGTAGGAAATTAAATAATCTAGAATGTCTTGAAATCTCTTTTTGAAAAAGCATACTTCCAACTTAAATGACCAAATTTGTCTCAATTCTACTTGTTAAAATCCACTATGTAACCACTTGCACTTGCTTTGTTTACCTAGTCCACATTCCATTTGCCCATCCTGGTTAGTTCCATTATCACTTCCATCTTTTCTACTTTTGTTTGTACAGTAGAGTGTCGATTATTCGAACTAATTGGGACCGGAGGAGGTTCGGATAATCAAACACGAAAATTATTTACTACTTAAAACCCCTAATCAATTATTAGAAAAACTAATTGATGTACAGATATAAATAGGGTATAGATATTTATTTATTTATTTATTTTTATTTTCCACAGACACATGACATAACTTCATTAACATATAAAATATTACACTTAAAAACAAAACTAAAAATCAATCTTTATATAATGAAATTACTATAACTTATAAAACAATGAAATTAAGATTTCTTACAAAATAATGAATTTATAATTTTATAAAATAATATTAGCATAGCTTATTATATAATATTAACATAACATTCAATTATATATTCAAAACTAAATTAAAATACTGTGGAAAACATACACGCACACAGAAAGGCAATAAAATACCCTTAAATATGTGCGGGAGTTATCTTAAATATTAATTACTATTCATTCATGCATACATTCATACATCCAGACACACAAACAGACGGACGGACTATGATTTTATAAAAAAAAAAAACAAGTTTTTGACTCTACATTAAAATACATTTCCTTGGCCTATACATACTAAATCATATATTTAGGTTCAGTCACACTATATAGTCAGACCTTGCACCTCTGTTTCATCATTGAAGAGATATAAACATATTTTCCAAAGCCTCAGGAGAAAGAGAAAATAACCAGTGTCTAAGTTTGTCCTTAAAAGCCCTCATATCGGACATATTCCTTAAATATAAAGGCAATATGTTAAAGAATTTTGGCCCAAGAAAGAAGAAGGTTCTTTGAATAAACGTTTTATTACATTTGGTTAACTTTACAAATCCCTTGCTTACCTGCCTTGTGGGCACACCGTGATTTATCCGAGCCCCTTCATTGCCACTTACCCTATAAAATAGTTCTAACACTTTAAAAACATATAGATACCAAAGAGGAAGAATTTTTTTTGCAATAAAGCATGGGAAAGAACTTTGAAGCCATCCTTTTTTGCACATCAATCTAGCGAATGTTTTTTGGAGCCTAATCAATGGAGTTAAGTGTGAATTATAAGTACCCCCCCGAATAGATAAACCATATGCCAACTTAGAATGAACAAATGCAAAGTAAACCTGCCGCTGCACTCGTACAGGCAGATATGCTTTTATAAATGAAAACTTTCTTAAAAACATAAACACATATTTTTTGAAACTGGATATATGATCTCGAAACGATAGTTTTTCATCCAATTGCAAGCCAAGATATTTAGTGCATTTACTTTGAGTAACTTCACTACAATCACAAAACTGGCTACGGCAGTCAACACTATGATATTTAAGCGACACCAGGAAATGAAAGGAATTAGAAATGGAAAAGTTAATAAACATTGTTTTAGCTACATTTAAAGAAAGTCTATTGTATCCAAACCAGAGGCTCAAGAAATAAAGATCCTGTTGAACTTTTATTTGCAACTGATTTGCATCCGAATGTGCGTAGGCCAGAGCCGTGTCATCAGCAAATGCTGTCATAATGCCATTGAATGGTCCTGAAAACAAGTCATTAATAAATATTAGAAACAATATGGGACCAAGTACCGAACCTTGAGGTACAAATAGCAATGAACGCCGAGTACTCTCTGAGGAACCAATTTGGACAAACTGCTTCCTATTTACAAGATAAGACCGAAACCAAGACAAGGCCACCCCTCTTATTCCAGCTGATTCCAGCTTTTTAGCCAAGAGTTCATGATCAACTGTATCAAATGCTTTCTTGATGTCCAAAAACAAGCCTGACACTTTCATTCCTAAATTCAAATTGGAATATATAACAGACATAAAACTATGTAATGCTAATTCAGTGCTAAACCCCTTCCTGAATCCAAATTGACTAACTTGAAAAAAATTTAATTTGTTTAAAAAAGACATTAATCGTTTTTTGATCAGTTTCTCAAAAATCTTAGAAAATACAGATAGTAAAGAAATTGGACGATAATTTGAAACATCATCAGACTTTCCAGATTTAAAAATAGGAATTATCTTAGCTACCTTCATTTGTTCCGGAAAAATTCCCAAAGTCAAACTTTTATTAAAAATATGAGCCAGTGTAGGTGCTATTAAACTTCCAATATCCTTTAGTAAATTAGTATTTATATCAAGACCTGATGATTTGCACTTCTTTAATTTGTGAATGCACTCTACAATTTCTTCAGGGTAGATTTTGGTAAAGAATAATGAGTTCGGCTGTAATTTTTGTTTGAAATTTATATTGTACTCCTCAATACCCCTTACACCGACTTCATCAATAAGTGTGTTTAACCTTACTGGAATTTCCACAAAGAACGTATTGAATTCCTCTACTAGAGAGTCATCACTATCAATCTTTAACCCATTACGTTGCAAAACTATTTTGCCTTGTTTTTTTGACTGGTTACCAGATAACGAGTTAATAACCTTCCACTGATCACCAATTTCATAATTTCCCGACTCAAAAATATTAGAAAAATACTGCTTTTTAGCAATCTTAACCCATCTATTAATATTATTTCTAAGTGTTATAAAATTATTCCTTATTTTATTACTGTTTGGATCACGTTTCATTTGTTTATAAAGTTTATCTTTTGTCTTAATAGCTCCCACTAGGCCATCGCTTATCCAAGGCTTTAACCTTCCATCCTTATTCCTATACCGTTTAACATTATTAACAATTAATTTAGATTTATCAACATCATCGGATAATAAGCTAAGAAATAGCCCAAAAGCTTCATTTACATTGTCACAATCTAAAACATTATCCCACTTCCGGTCTTCTACTAATTTTTTAAATAGTCGCCTGTCCAATATAACGCTACTATTGACACCAATTTCTGCGGAAGGTGCGCACTTAGACAGAGACAGACAAACCGCCCTGTGGTCCGTTATTAGAGAATCCATTGTTACAGCTATTTTTTTCATAGATTTTCCCGCTTTGAATAGAATATGGTCAAGACAACTTTGTTTTCCAGAGACTGGGTCGATTCTTGTAGGGCTTCCAATAAGCGGTTCAAGACCCCAAAAAGATAAAATTTCCCTATACATGTCTACCAAACAGCTTTCTGATAACAAATCTATATTTATATCTCCAACTACTACAATATTATCTTTTCTTATTATTTCTAGATGTGAAGCAAAGCTATCCAGAAATGCCGATTCCATTTCATGCCATCTATACAAACATAAAAGCTTAAAAGAAAATGTATTTTTAACCTCACAAGACAACAGCAATGAGTCCGCATGATCGATAGCGCACTCTTGTTTGACGTATGCAATATTAGGAATATGTTTAATAAAAACAACAAGACCACTAGCCCTATTACCCCTTCCTGCTTCAACTATCTTATCATAGCCTTCAATCTGAAAAATATCCGCATCCTCCTCACAACATAACCAAGCCTCTGACAAAACAATAAAATCTGGTTTACATTGCAATGCACTCAAGTAAATAACAAATCTATCGAAATTCTTTTTAATACTTCTAATATTTTGATGCAGAATTAAAAGGCTATCAACTACCAGTTCAGAGTTATTAAACTTATCTATACTAAGAGGTAGGTCAATATTATCTGTCATAGTTTAGTAAAGTTATTAACAAACTAAATAAACTGGACAACAATCATATCAAGTTTCATAAATTCAAATACACTAAAGTTTAATCAGGCAATATTTATAGAATATACTATCAGTAAACAAAGCTTAGATAGTATTTGCTTTGCCATGACTTTATGTACTAAGTCCATTCTCTCTTTCTCTCTCGCACCCAATACAATATTTTACTTAAACAATTCATTTAAATTATTTTGAATAACTCAAGACCAAATTTACACTTGGATTAAAAATAATAATAACAATACTTCTCCAACACATAAGCCCAAATGACTACAAAATATAATACCACCAATGGTCTGTCAATACCATAAGAAAAGAAACAATAATAATAATAATGTATACCTATAAATACCTTCATACATCCAAATATACATACATACACATACATACAACAACAATACATAAAATACATTTACACATAGCCCAAAATACGAAATCCAGTAATAATAAATTATTGACATCATTTAATCTATTAAATACAAAACCAGCATTTATATTTAAATAAAAAACCCTGAATCCAAATATCCTTACAAAGAAAATGAAAATTTATAATTTGTCCTGTACCTATTCTTTAACATCATTCAAGTCATCCAAACTGTTAATCTGATATATTTTTCTAGATGATTCAGTCTTTTTAATCAATATTTTCCCATGTTTAACCCATACAAATGCATATGCTTTTTTTCTGGCTTCAATTTTAACCTCCCTAAGAAGGTTGCTATAATATGGAGTAAGATTTTCGTTAAAATAAAGTTTATCTAACCTGCTACCATGAATGTCCTTAGAAACAATAGTTTTACGCTTTTTTGCTTCGGTAAGCCACAGATTACGAGTTTTCCTATTCAAAAACTGTACAAGTATTTTCGGTGAAACATCCTGGCGTCGTGATGGCAGTCGATGTACTCGCTGTATATCCAATTCATTGTACACAACCTCCAGAACCTCAGCAGTCTTTCGCAGTATAACCTCCATTTCCTCTTCCGGTAATTGCTCCAGATTATGGATCTCTAAGTTTACATTTCTTCCATACTGTTCAAGCGAGTTAAACCGACTTCGTAGGTCAATAAGTTCATTAATGATTTCTACATTTTTACTTTGTAGCGTGTTCATCTCTTTTTTTAATTCTTTGTTCTCGTTTTTAAAACTGCGAACTTTATTTAACAGAATGTCATACTGCTCTGTGTAAAATTGAAGCGATTTTTCAAGCTCAGACACTTTTTCATTCAAACTGTCAATACCGTTTAGCTTTTTGTTCATCTCACGTAGTATGCTTTTAAGTTCATCGTCCGCTACAGTTTCACTATCACTTAATT
The DNA here is from genome assembly GCA_018207615.1 of Philaenus spumarius. Taxonomy (NCBI): domain Eukaryota; kingdom Metazoa; phylum Arthropoda; class Insecta; order Hemiptera; family Aphrophoridae; genus Philaenus; species Philaenus spumarius. The sequence goes on along the minus strand of JAGFPH010001302.1, from coordinate 23,761 downwards.
TAGACGATACACTGTTGGAACGGCTAATAGTCGGTTCTTTTTTCTTACAAATATCACAAGTCCACTTAGATTTTTGCAAGGCACTTAGATTCCGCCATTTCGGTTCTCTAACACTACACCCGAAATGATATTTTTCCAAACATACCGAACACTGAACACAATCTTCCTCAGTTGCAATTTCTTCCTTACAGCGCTTACAAACGGCCATAATTAAATGTTGGTAGAAAATACAATAATAATCACATAAAACGTTAGGGTCATAGACTCAAACACACATTCATACAACCTTGTACATGCAAGCAGGTACACGCACATCAACGCATCACGTAGAGCACGTCTGACCCTCTTGCCTTCTAACTGATAACTGATATTCTGTACCTAGAAGACAAACTATACTGTATATCGTAAAAAGTGCTTTATTTTAAAAATATAATGTAATAAAAAGTACTGCACATGTATGATTAAATATGTTTTACAATGACAGTTCAATATTAGTGGTACTATACATTAATAATGTTTTATTGTAAACTAAAAATGACTGTAAATTGCATTATGTGGAAAAGTAATCACTACTGTAATTTTGTGCTGAACAGCTTTGAATTGCCTTTTTTTGGCTGCTAAGTCACGCAGCTAAGGCTGTAATTAGTAGGCCGTTCAAGCATTCGGATGATTGACGGTTCGGTTAATCGATGCTTTACTGTATGTTATTTAAAAAATACTTGCTGTATTTCAATTTAGTAGCCTGATGATGCCTAATGGTGAAACATATATTGCTCAGTAATAAATTATAATTGTGAAATTTTACCATTTGGTTATTTCGGTCTTTATAAAATACGATATTATGTTTGTTATTTTCTTTTTAGGTTTTTATTCATAATATTATGTGCAATTCATTATAACACATTATATGTATCATTACATTTTGTCATGCAATAATAATGTCGTAATGTGTGTTTAGTTTGCTGTTAATGTCTTTCAAGATAAGTACATACTTTTGATTAGTTAACATATTATATATTACACGTTTCAAACAGTTTGTACATATGATCATCTATTCTTATGGTTTTATTACAGTTTGTTAAAAACATTATTTTGATTTATTTCTAAAACCTTATGTACTTACTATTTAATAAACAATACAATTAACCTCTATGTTCAGAATTATAACTAAGAAATGAAATGATTGATATTTAACAAAAACTACTCTATCGGTTAGTTACAAACATTTTAGTACACTGAAAACTAGAAGGAAATTATTGATGACTCTTAAGGTCAACCTACTGCTAGAGCTTTTTACACATATATTTTATTTCTCGATTCATACTGTACACAAACTGCAGACCTTTTACCGCTCTTTCTGTAATGTGTCATTTTGGCGCCAAGTTACTTATTGTCACTCTAATGGAAAAAAGTGATAACAGTAACCAAAGATCTGATAATAATAAACAATATATTTCCTTTCTGCCATGATACCTTTGATCGAGACTTTAGATAAGTGATAACATTAACAGTTTGATAACATTATTCATGATTACAATAACGGCCCCTCTGTACAAATAAAAATATTATATTCTTTATTATGAAAATTATTAATTACAATTGATATCGAATCTCATAGATTTTTGATTGGTTGTAATCCTCTTGAATTGATCGGAATATTCCAAGTATTTCGATAATTGGCTTCAACAATTATTTAATTCCATAGTCACCCAACACTAAATGCAATATTTTATTTATTATTTACTACGAACAAAATGCCTTTTCAGGACATGTTTTCTTCTCAGTTCAACTTAAATAATAATTATGTACTGCATTTACACAAATTGTTGAGTCAAGCACTAGATAATAATATTTATACAGTAAATAATGACGTACTTTGTTTGTTTTTTTCAGGAAGAAATTTGTATCTTTGTGCGTAGGCTTGAGCAATCTAATAATATCAGTATGCTCTAAGTATATAGACTTGACCGTAGT
>JAGFPH010001302.1:0-21687 GCA_018207615.1 Philaenus spumarius | reverse complement strand
GTGGGAGTATAACACAATTATTTAATAAAAAAGTGGCTGTGTTAAATCTTATTTTAAAAACTTAACTGAATGCTTTTATTTTAAAAGTTTCAGTAAGTGATATGGTACAGTAAAAATTTCAAGTAAGTAATTTGAACTAGTAAGTAAAACTATTTGAAAACTTCTCTCTTTGCGTTTGTATCATACTATATCAATCTAAAGTGTATAGCCTCAAGTTGGTGGGAAAAGTTCTTAAATGAGCAAATAATTTCAGAAAGTTTAGCCTATAAGCAGTTAAAAAATTTTGAGTTGTCAATTTTAAAGTATATCTCATCTGATTAAAGATGTACAGTGTTGGTTCTATATTCAGCTGTTTACTCTAAACACATGTAAACTTTAATATTATTATATGCTATTATTTCTAAGCATTTTTATTAACTGCTGCAGATGATTTAAAAAAAAAACTGATGATTTTTAACTGTGTTTCATATGATTATATAAATACCTTTTTACACTGCTCCCAATCCTATATCTCTTTATGTTGGTGACAATCTTTTCACCTATTTTATTCAGGCATTGTCAAACAGAATTTTGTTGTTATTGCATTCAATACAGTAGAACTCCTCTTAACCGGCCTTGGATCAACCGGTCCTCGGATTAACTGCCCTATCTCATGAAACAATGGAGTTTTTTTTTCTCTTACAGATTACATTACTGTAACTGACCGAAACGTCAAACATTGATTGTTTGACGGACATTTCCTGGAAAATAAAGCGGGGTGACGCAACATTAAGTGTGCAATATGTTAGTGTTATGCAGGCAAAACAGGGGAGGGGGAGCGTGAGTTTGATTCCCCTCTTGATTCCGTGGCAACTGTATTTTGTCTTAGAATCAATTGACTAAGAGGCATCCTTTGTTTCTTTTTCTTCGTCTGTTGCTTTGTCGGAACCTTTACTGAATTTTGTGGGAGCAAAATATGTAATATTTGTAACATACTGAGTAATATGTTTAGCAGAAAAAAGATTCAATGGCATTAGACATAATGAACTTACGAAAATGAAGAGACTTGGCTTTAAAAAATCTTTGAAAGTTAAAGAACAGAAAAAATAACTGATTTTTTAAACAATGATACAGTACATGTATATGTAAATTCAGTTTTCAAAGTTTATGTAAGATTAAAATGTTTAATTGGTTGGTGTTTGTTCATGTATGTACATACAATAAAATGAGTTGCAATAACGTCTTATTTGCTTCTTATTTATGAAATATGTAGGTTATTTTTTAACAAAAAACTATTTACTACGGTGATCTCGGATCAACCAGCCAAACAGGTAGCCGGCCAGGGTCTCGGTCCCAACTAGACCGGTTAAGAGGGGTTCTACTGTTTTGCAATTGTGTTTCTAAATTTTAGGTCAGGGTTTTGTTTAGGAATAGGCTTAAGCCATGCTGTTTCATTTCAACTTTTATTATAACTTCTGTAAAACCATACCTAATAATTTGATGTAGACTCTTAATATTATGATTAATCCTACAACTTTATTAATACAAAATGACCATATGTGTGTGTGTGGAGTAGGGGGTGTTGGCAGTTGAAGCACTCAAGGAGTCTTGTATTAGAGATGGGTCGTTATTTAACATAACAGTAAATCAACAGGGTTAAGTCGCCGCAACACGTTTCCGGAAACTCCCTTTTATTTTAGCAACAGATAGGCTACTCCGGTCAATGTTATGATAATATCAAACACTTCTTCAGTTACCAAAAAACAGTCTATATAGATAAGTGTTGGTTATTGGACTGTTGATAGTATGACAAACGAATGTTCACTTTCATTGCTTTTGCTCGAGAGTGGAATGGAAATTGGAGAGTGGATGTAAATGTACATTTTTTTTAACTGCTTTTATTTTTTCTCTATTTAGAGTCCATTTCCAGGAATTTAAAATACAGTGTTTGCAAATACAGATTAAGGGATTCTTATTTATTCCTAAACAAATAAGTAACTAATATAACTTTAAATATATATATTTATAAATAATCCAGTTAGGCTTCCACAAAAACGTATGGATAACTTTAAACATTTTTATGTTTATTGTATTTTATTCTGTAAAAGATTTTTTTTAAAAATTAAGAGTAAACTATTTGTAATAAGAGTTTAATTTAATAAGAGTCGTACATTTAAAAATAAGAGTTTTAAAATTTTGTTTTGTTTTGATATTAGTAAGTTTTCAACCCTTTTTTACCCGGGTTCAAGCACTAAGGGACAGGTTAATATCGGTTAAGGCAGATCAATAAGAATACATAATGGTTCAGTTATAGAATGCTTACTTTACAAAAATGCTGCTGCCACAAAACAACAATATTGCCCGTCACTGTCTTATTTGCTACATTATTACTTCTCCATAATCATAAAACTTTATTAATTTCATATCTACATGGAAAATAACAATTTCAAAATGTGTTTTTGTTCTTGTGAGTCAAGTAAGTAATTTGAAAGATGACTGTTGTGAAATTTGATTGAATTTTATATTCCATGTTTTAAGTGTTTATTTACTAGTTAAATAAATTTACTAGTTACTAGTTTTTAATTCATTATTCTTAGTCAAATTTGATACATTTCATTTCAAATTTAAATCAAATAAATGATTAAATTTTTTTACTATATTCTTATAGTTATTGTTGCTTATAAGACCTCCTGATGTTTTCATTTTAAATACATGCAATACTATATTAAGTTCATTTTTCAGATGTTGACCTATGAGAATGAAGCATATCCTCATTTTGAATTGTCCAAATATCCTCAGATTTTCAATAAAATTGACACATTTATTCAACGGTGTAGAGATATGGTCGAAATCTGTGAAGCTATGATGGTCTTTGGAAGGTTTGTGTGTGATTAAATGCTTAGGTGACAAAATTTATGATAACTGGTAAAAACCAGAAACTTTCAAAGTTTTACAATGTATCTAAATGTTTGAATACCGGTCCTGTACTTAAATAAAACCTAAAAAGTGTAAAACTGCTATACACCAATATAGTAGTTGTCAAAGTTATAATTTATATATTGGAAATAAACTGAAAAACTAAAAATCATTTACCAGGCCAGAGACAAGCGCTAGTATAGGAATAAAAAACAATTTTATAATAGAACTAAGACTAAAGTTTAATCCTAGACTATTTAAGAGACAAATATGTGCGAAAAAATGTCTTAATCTTACTAGTTTTATTCTTGCTACTAAGTAGGTTAATAAGTTATTTTGTTAGATCAGTTAATGTTATATTTTTTAATAAACTGTCTTGGCGATTTAACCATGGCTGATGCCTTACATATACATTCATGCAGATAGGAATCCTTGTTTGTCAATGCTTTTATAATTACATATATCTTTTTTGTGAATAACAATAGTTATTTAGACTCAAATTGTGATTGCAGAACAATTAGCGAGTGTACAAAATGTTTGAATTTAATTTGTTAATATTTAGGTTCAAATAATAATACTGTAATAACTATTGTTAAAAAATGGTGGGTGATGTCAAATCTTGAAAAACTTTACAACTTTATTTGAAAGCTTTAGATAAGCTTATTATTTAATTATAACAACAAAAATAGGAATTTAACTTAGAAAATTATAGGCCTGCCTTATTCAGATTGAAATAACATTAATTTCAAATCCTTGTAAATTAAAACACACTTTCTGGAAAATAAATAGATTTACAGAAATAAAGTAAATTCCCTGAATTTCTCACATAAAATTCATGCATATACCTCCAAGGGCTAGCCAGTTACAAAAAAATTTGCTTCTGCATATATGGCATTGACTTTTCTGAGATTGAATGACCATAAACGTATCATTTATAAAAAACATTAACAACAAAATCCCTTAATTCCATTGTAAAAGTCCACTTCTTATTAATTCTGGACAAAACCCTGACATAGCAATGCATTTTTAGTCTAAGTTTTAATTTTCTCTAGAACTCCACTAGTATAAAGCTGGGTTTACACTAGCGAAACTCTGTCGCGAAAGTCACTCGGGCGAAACTTACTCGCTTCGAGTGAAATTTTGCACTACCCAAAACAGAGCGCAATTCAGAGCAAAAAATAGCGCGAGTGGGGCGAGCCGCCTTCTGTTCTGGTTTCACAGCCAACATGGAAACTTGTATTGTCCCTCCAGCTGCTGCAACCGCGTTTTCCGTCATATCAATGTTATTTTTGAGCAAGAAAGGGAAAAAGAAAAATCGCCGCCCTCGATAATGGTGGAGCAAACAATTATTCCATGGAAGAAGCCAATATGATGAGCTGCAAGCACTTTTCTTGATTCATCCCTCGCGCAAATATGGGGACCACGTTTACACTGAGCGAAAATCGATGTACGAAACCCTTTGATGCGCGGACAAAAACCGACTAAGCTTCGGCTCGCAGCGAGGGCCCTCATCCCGCAATTACTCAGGGGTGTGGGAGACTATGTAAAACATGGAAGTAGTTGAAAAACTAGGGGCTATATAATAAGTACATAACACCAAGAAAGCAATCTGAAATCTTTGTATAATTGTGCCAAATTAACCATTCTTTTGGATTCATTTTTATTTTGAATTTTTCAGAAGCCTAATTTTCTGTAGGAAAAATTTTAAAGGAACTTTTTCATGTGGGATTTGGAGAACTTGGTTGCCAAAATTTTATGAGAGATTAATTAAGTAGGCCAAATTCTCTGTGTTTCAACAGAAGTCATTAACTATTAAGAAAGATTTCCCATTATATAATACTTGTTGAAACTGGAAGGATTGCTAAAATGTTCAATATAAACTTGTGGCAAAAATCTTCACCAAAAGCAGCGATGTCAGCACTCTATCATATTCTTCTTAAATTTAATCAATTTTAGAAATAAGATAAGATAATACTAATCATTATTTTCATTGATAGTTATTATTACCTGTGATTAATCCATCATGTGACGGTTTTGGTGAGATGATTCTTACGACTTGTTTCAGAACCATCAATTAACATTTAAACACTAAAATACACATTCAACTTTTTGTGCTGGGCAATGATGCTAATCAGTGCATATCATTGCGTGGTCGATGGTATACTTTGAGCTATTTGTAGCTAAATAACTGTTTTTTTTGTGAAAGACTAGGAGTGTGTTGTAAAGGTCTTTACTCTGAAATGACAACTGGTCATTCAATATATTATCTGGATTATTTTAAAATTCTTTATTAATTTCAAATTCTTTTACTTGAAGAAGTTTTTAAGTTGCCTTTGAGAATGCTGTGGCTGGCAAAACCTATGTCGGCACGGCTCATTTAAGATTTTGTGAAAGTACAAAATGATTTAACATTTATTATAATGGAATTTCACCAAGAACCCAAGGTCGTTAGTATAAGTTACTTAATATAAGTTTAAACATATAGGACTCTTGAAAAATTTCTAATGTTAGTTAGGGAATTTTTAAAGATGTCTTTAAGAACAGTAAATTTCTTTGACTGCAAACTTAATTATTTTGAATCTAATAATTGTTTGATGTTAATAGAATGGATGAAACAGTAGAGATTCCAAAGCCTACGTTTGGACTTACTCGAGGAAAAGAATTTGAGAATGTTTGTGAGAAAATTGAATCAAATTTTATTGCAAGTCTGGAAAAAATTGAAAGTGTCCAAGATTCAGCGTTAGACGTACAGTCTTCATCGTGGTACGAAGATATCCTTATGTAAGTGTTTTGTTTATGGATTTAAACTAATTCAACACTCTTTTACTTTTACGTATGAAACACATTTGTAATAATATAGGATGATTCAAAAAGTTAGAAAATTTCTTAAGGGAAAAATTGTATTCAATAATCTGTTAAATCAAATCCAGAGAGATCAAAAAGTACAATACACATACACTTTCAAAAAAATATATATATGCAATGTTGGGTGCTGCCTCAGTTATTATTGGTTAAACGTTAAATCATTTATGAACCACAGGCAGTCGTCAATGTCACATTTAATGCCAAAGTCATTGCCTAAGTATGTTTTCTTAAAGTAGATATCGGCCTCAGTACAAATCCAATTTTGGGCTCCCGCCATAATATTAGGTATGTCATATTAGGTATTAGGATTTGATGGGTCTGGGTTGACCTCTATTACACTCTCTATCTCATCACTCATCAGAAACAATATTAACATTCATACTTGATCCAGGCTCATCAGACGTCACCTGAGTTATTTGTGATGCGTGTTTACATTGCCTATATTCATGGCAGTATTGCGTATTGGGTTTTAGACACTTGGGACACATTGGCACGACACAACACTTTACGGGCATGTCACTTTTGGTGTCATACTTACTGAAATTTTGTGCACAATTATTACATCTTTAGTTGTTCATTGCCTATATATATTTTTATCTTGAAAGACATTATAGGTGGGGTATTATGATAAACTACTTACTTTACGGGCATGACACTTTTGGTGTCATACTTACTGAAATTTTGTACACAATTAGTATATCTTTAGTTGTTCATTGCTTATATATATTTTTATCTTGAAAGACACTATATTTGGGGTATATGATATTGAAATATATCCAAGTGCCTAGTTAAATTTAAGAATGATATTAGGAATGTATTCCACGTCAACACAACAACACGCACAACACATACACAAAAACACACACAGTACTATGGACGATATTTTTAAATTATACACGACGTTTCACGAAGAATATAAACACTTCGCGTCAGGTGAATAAACACAAACTAAGTCCTACGCCTAAGCCTATCAGAGCGCCTAACACTGGTTAACTGTAGTCTCGAATGTTGGATTGGTTTTGGCACAAACTATCCCCCTATTCTTTAAAACGAGGCAATATGGCAGTCCTCTGTTTATTTTTAGCCGAGGTATTAAAGTTTGAAATCACTTGCATAGAAACTGACACTCATTCGGCCACGGTTGCTTTTTCGTATTAGGTATTGATTTTAAAGACGTTTTCACATCAAAAAAACTTTTAAGTTACTTTTATTTCTGATGTTACACAAATAATAAAACTATCTACTTTACATTCCCGTCTATTCAATATAATTGGGACCTATCGTCCATCTCAATTATGTTGAATAACCGAAAAGTTCAGATAATGTGAAAGTTGGGGTAATTAAAAACAATAGCTAAAATTTCCAAAAAAGTTATTTTAAACACAATTTATTATTAATACTTTAAATTTTAACATGAAATTGATGCAAATTAAGTAAATATTTTTAAGAATAATATAAAAATATATTAGTCAATTTATTTCAAATCCTTTATTGTCATTTGCTTTTCCGATACAGTCCTTTTCTTGCAACAAGGTTATGCCAATGTCATATCGGCATGACATCGGTTGCATTTTCTTCCAGTTGCCATTCAACATAAATTAGGACATTAAAACATTTCATATATTCTTATTTCTCCAATTCAATATCACTCTTTCGCTTCCTACTTCTACACAATTAATTATTGATGAAATTATGTCACATCACTCAGTTCATATTGTTTAAACATGTTGCCCCATTCTTCAGTAACGTTTTCATAAACTGTTTCACAACAAAGAATGTGTTCAGCAATTTGATTAGATATCATGGGTTGTCGTAACATATGTTTGTGATGGTTCAATAAGCTAAACTGCGGCATGAGTTTGAATCTCATTTTAACATTTTGAAATCCAGAATATGATATCATTATTTTCTAACAAAATTATTATTCTCTTCATACATTCATAGTTTTTGCAGTTATAATTTTGAAAAACCAATAGTATTAGAGGTACCTACATACTTTACAAGAAAACTATTACAGCAGATATTTACTTTATAGTGAAAATAAAAATATATTTTCCATTCATGCTGAGTTTGGTAATATTGTTTTGGGTGTCGTAACTTCCTTTTACTGGATTCTACTACCAATGTTTAATGTATTCTAGTTGTAGTTGTTTTTAATTAGATGATTAGTTCAGTATACTGTGAACGATGTTGACAGAGTTCCCTCATTTATTTATTTTAGTGAAACCATTTCGTTGAATCCCTAGTTCAGTTAACCCAGTGCGGGTAAGGGTTATCTCACAGCTCTGCAAGTGGTTCTTTGATCAGGCAATGTTGCAACGTCATAGTTCAGCTCCTCCTTCATTAGCAGGTCACCTGATACATTGGTTCTCGGTTTTATTTTGTGTGTACAATTAATTGATACTAAGATTTATTTTATAGGTTGATATAGTTTGTATACAAAAATAATTTGTTTAGTGAGCATGTACAAAGAAGGAGGATAGTATTAATGTTATAAGTCATGTCAAATGAAGGCACACCTGAGGTATTACTTCACAGAAATGATATCGCTTCAAATTTTGGTACCAAAGCGGCTACATTAATATAAAAATAATTCTAAAGCCATTACTATACAGGGTGTCCCGTAACTATCTGGACAAAGGTATATAGCGTTATTTCTTAGGTCAAGACAAACACATTTCACTATAGGAACATGGGTCTTGGGTGCCTAGTTTTCCGTCTGTCTGTCTGTATGTGTTTTTTACAAAATATTCATAACTCCTTAACTATTTGAGCTACAGCATTGAGATTCTCCAAAAATGTTCATCTTATAGGACGCTATCTTTGTGCCAAATGTGAATGAAAATTCTTAAACGGTTTCAAAATGGCGGCCTTTCAAAATTTTCAAACGGAAATAACGAAAAAACTAGCGCTTTATCGAAAAAATGTCAAGAATAACTTCTTTAGAAAATTTGATTCCCTATCGATTGGTTGTTTATTTGTTTTAATCGGTTGGAAAATAACAGACTTACGGCAAGATAAATAAAAAATTGCAACATACATAAAAGTTAGTCCATTTTATGAAGTTTTCAATGATACCTTCTTTTTTAAGATTGGATAAAGAATTACAGAGAAATTAGTTCTTTTCGTAATGCATGACCACTTTTCTCTATTTATACAATGCTAATACTCCTTTTACATTGTTTAAATATCTGTTGCTAAGTAACATTACTTTTATTTTAAAATAAATAAAAACCAACAGTGATAATGTAAACATTTTTTGTAATTATAAAATACAATTGGACAATACCTTATGACTCTTCTTTATTTACAATAAGGACTCCTTTATTTACAAAAACTGTTCAAAATGACGACCGTCAACTCGGTTGCATAATCTAAACCGATCAATCATGGATCGTTGAACACGTCCAAAAACTGGACCATCTTCTTTTATTATCACGGCTGCTTCAACCACTCGAGCTACTAAGTCCATCTCTTTTTCTACAGGTGAGCTATAAACTAATTGTTTCATTGTGCCCCAAAGGAAAAAGTCCAGAGGAGTGAGGTCGGGCGATCGAGCGGGCCACGGTGTCGGCCCTCCACACCCAATCCAACTGTTTCGAAAAGTCAGATTTAAGTAATCGCGGACTATATTGCCATAGTGGGCTGGGGCTCCGTCGTGTTGAAACCACATATTTTCTCGGACAAGAAGAGGAACATCTTCCATCAACTCCGGAAGAATGTCTCTAAGGAACACTAAGTAGGTTGGTGAATCAAGCCGATTTGGTAAAATGTAGGGTCCAACAAGGAAGTTGCCTATAATACCCGCCCATACATTAATAGAAAACTTATCTTGATTCCCAGCTACAAAAATAGCATTTGGGTTTTCTTCTGCCCAGACATGACACGTTCGGTTGTTAAATAAGCCTTCCCTACTGAAACTAGCTTCGTCAGTAAACAAAACGTTTTCAAGAAATAGAGGGTTGTCTAAGTCTTTTTTCAAAAACCAGCGAGCGCAGATCACCCTTCTGGGAAAATCTTCTGGTTTCAAGGCCTGTACTTTTTGGGGACTATACGGGTAAAGTTTCTCTCCTTTCAAAACTCTCCACACAGTGTTCTTACTACAACCAAGTTCTTGCCCTACCACTCTAACACTTACCGACGGATCCGTTTCGAACCGATCAAGAACGAGTTCCTCGAATTCAACATCACGAACTGATCTGTCACGTCCAGTGTCACTCATATTTACCTTAAAGGTTCCCGTTCCCTTCAATCTGTTGTGCACGGCACGGAATGTCTTATGGTTAGGACATTGCCTGTCCAGAAAGCGTTCTGCATACAATCTCGCCGCTCCTCTTGCATTGCCACGAGCCATTCCAAAAAAAATAGTGCATATCACAGTACTCCTCTGATGTGTAAGTATTCATTTTGCTCACATGCAGTACAAAACTGTCAACTTAATAATATAAAAACACAATAAATAATGACTAACTAGGTTTACTGTTGTAAGAATAGTAAGCAACTAGTAAAGACTTGCAGTAATGTTCAGACAACAATGCTTTTATAAATGGCAACAACAAATGATCCAATCAGCTGTTTATGTAATAAAAACAGCTGATTGACATATGACAGATGATTGTAAAGTTATTTAAAGATTCTATTTCACTTAGGAAGCGAAATGGAGTAATAATACATAATAAAACACCTGACAATAATTGAAAAATTTGTCAAGAATACTTTAAAAAAAAAAAATTATAACCAAAGCTTTTGGTACTTTATTGTATTTTGTTAATTGCCGTCCAACTATTAATTGGTGTTGTATTGCCGTCCGATCCAGTATCTCGCCCCCAAAAGTGGCATGCACTGTTTGGCGAAAAATGCCATAAGTCTGTTATTTTCCAACCGATTAAAACAAATAAAAAACCAATCGATAGGGAATTAAATTTTCTAAAAAAAGTTATTCTTGACATTTTTTCGATAAAGCGCTAGTTTTTTCGTTATTTCAGTTTGAAAATTTTGAAAGGCCGCCATTTTGAAACGGTTCAAGAATTTTCATTCAAATTTGGCACAAAGATAGCGGCCTGTAAGATGAAAATTTTTGGAGAATCTCAATGCTGTAGCTCAAATCGTTAAGGAGTTATGAATGTTTTTGTAAAAAACACATACAGACAGACAGACGGAAAACTAGGCACCAGAGACCCATGTTCCTATAGTGAAATGTGTTTGTCTTGACCTAAGCAATAACGCTATATACCTTTGTCCAGAGAGTTACGGGACACCCTGTATAGCTCTAGGATAAACAGGGTTCTATTGTCCATACAATTTAATCCAATAATTATAAGTGAAATGCTTCAACTCTCTTCTGAACTTAGTTTATGTTATCAATAAGTTTCAAAATTTGATAAAAAAAATTTGATTTACAAATGCTACAAAGTTACTTTTACATGTATTTTGTTATGCTGGATTTTGAGTAAAAGTAGACTGTAACATAGATTGAAAATGTATTTTTTATGTAAAATTTGGTTTCTTACTAACTTCATTTGGAACAGTAGTAATTGAATAATACTGTCCGCGAGGCATGAGATGGTCCCCGAGTCCTTGCCTAGATTTAGTTTGAAGGCGCTTGTAGTTATGTGCCACGACCTAGTACAGAGCCGCCGTGAATGTCCGCAGCATCGTTATTCGACAAAGGCTATTTTAAAATCGAACGTGGCATCGTGGTACAAAACAGGAATTCTTCAGTGTATTTTTTTAAAATATATATAAAAAATTAAATTATTAGTAGCAATTATTGGAACTATGTATGCAATTACTGCTGTGAAAGAACAAAATATATATACTGTTTGTATGTACGTTTACTTAATTATTATACCAAATGGATTTTAATAGATTACAGAATAACAGCTTAAAAGTTATTATAATTCCGATTAGTAGTGTTGAAATAATATTAATAATATGTTTTTAAAAAACACTAACAGTATGGCATAGTGTAATATTTTTGGATTTATAAGTTTAAAAACGATAGAAGATTAAATTATTAATGAACAATGTAATTATATTCCTTACAAATAACAATAAAAGAAAACGTCAAGTAATCCAATTTATAATAAATATGATTATAAATTAACTTTAATTGATATAACTCATTTATTATATAACAACTGTATAAACTTATAAACTTTCTGCATAAACTTACATTCCTATAAAATATTTTACAGTAACTTAAATTTGGTTAATATTATTGTACTTTATAGCTTTTTGATTTTTAGAACCTCCTTTACTGTATATTTTTTAAACTTAATTTACTCAATTTATTTATATGTACAGTAGTATATTTAAAGCGCCTGTAGGCTACGAGGTACACATTTTTCATTTACTGTATTATTTGTGCTGATTTTGTTGAAAATTTAGTCAATAGAATTAATTTGAAAAAAATCGGCTGTTTTAATTACTAAAATCCCTTTTAACATAAGAATGCATGATCAAAATCAATACTAAGCTATATGACGTTATATTTTCCGCTATCGCGTCAGTCTATTAATAGTCCCCGTTACTCGCCTTTGCGCCTGCTAAAAAGGCGATACCGCCTGAGGACATGGCTGTTTACGGGCAGTTCCAGGGACCATCTCGTGGCTCGCGGACAGTAGTATAGCTTGACTTACCCATTGTAGTTAGTATTGCTGTGGCTGTATATTAAGGGTTACCTGTGCACTGGGAGGAAGGCTTGTCGTCTTCTTGTATTAAATACTTCTGAATTTGAATAATTGTGGTCGAGATTGTCTATTGATATTAATTTAAATTACTGCAGTTCATCTAGTCTTGTTTGTTGCATCGTTCGGCCAACTCTAGCTGAAGCCGTTTTGCAAGTGACATGGCGCATAAAGAGCACAAATAGATAGTCTTATAATGCCCTTTTAGTTGGAATTTAAAATTTAACTTAAATTTTTGTTCTTGTTATTTATGACACTAATTGTCAGGCAATTAGGTGCTTATGGTAATACTGACACGTCTGTTTTGGTTTAGGTTTCGGAAGCAGATGAAAGACTTGGAAATAATTGTAGAAAATTTACTGGCTGAAGCGTTTGTAACGGTAACCCAGGTTTCGGAGGGAATAGATGTTTTACAGGCCATGTACCAATATTCCAAAAGAAGAGATTTATTTACAGCTTTTGAAAAACATACTATAAAGGTAATTATTGAGTATATTTTTAAATATTGAACAGTGTATTTGGGTAAAGCTTTATGAGATAAATGTTTACCAATAAAAATTAAAAAATAAATCTAAATGTAAAACATAATTTCTCTCTGTCTGCCCTTCTGTAACTCGAGACAGGGAGTGGTAATAGCTCGGTTGAGAGAGTGGCAGAGATTTAGCCACTGTTCAGGCTGCTGTAGTTTGAATCCAACATTTTCTTTTTTCCGTGTGTTACTCTCCCTCCTTGTTTTCCATTAGTCCTGTGGGAACAAATTAAATATATATTTATATGCAACTCAAGTAACAATGGTTCTATTTTAATACTGTTTTTTTACATTTGTAGGTAGGTTATGTGAAATAAATTACAGCTGACCTGAAAATTTGACCAAAGTGATATTATTAACCCTGGAATGGAAAGTCGTTGTATTTCTTACGAGCGTACTTCTGTTTTGATACTGCACCATTTTGTTTGTGCACATATTATACTGTCCCTTCTAATCTGTATTCCTGCTTGCTAATCAAGGTCAGTTGTGTGGAAGATGCTAGTCGGGCAAACCCGATAATGGTGTCTATGATTATTTTTCGTAAATATTACTACTGCTTTGTAATAAGATAACTGTTTACAACAGTCACCTGTTTCAGTTTTTATAGTTTTGTTACATTGTACATATAATTATGAGGGCGAAATGTTAATATTTTCAAAAGGTTTGCTTGTCACCATTCCAAATAATGATTTAATAAATAAATTCTGTGACTTACCGTCTTACAGTATTCTATTTTACTGCCGTAGTACGACGACCGTTTCGGCTATTAGTAAAACACGTAATTTATCAAGTACTAGAAAGAGAAAACACTCAAGTTGCAGCTCAAAGACCAGACAACAGAAGTAGTGTCTGTAAATAATATCCAGATGCCAAAAGACTTATGACAAGTAATTGTATTGTATGCAATCAAACATTTTGTGGAGAACATAGTGGCAGATTTGTATCAACTGCACGGAAACTACAGACTAATTACAATTCAAAAATCTTTGCAAGTGTTATAATTTATTTCTTTGAATTTTTACCATTTCAATTTGAATATTTTATTTTTATTTTAGCCATAATCTTACACTTTCAGTTAATTACAAACAATTTTATAAACAAAATTTTGACTTTTTTGCAATAGATGTATTCACTTTTTAAATTGCAAGTAGAAAGTGCTGTAATTTTTGTTATAATCTACAATATTGTACATATACTATTATATGTACAATATTGTAGATTATAACAAAAATTATGAGTAAGTGTAACAAAGTTGAGTGGTTTTTAATTACCTTAAAACATATTTTTAATAACAATAACTACAACTGGAATAAATAAAAAATTGATAATGGAAACCAGTAAAAAAAAATGGCGGCTTCCAAACACAATATTACCAAACGCAGCATGAAACGAAAATATTTACAAAAATTTCAATACTGGCATAAAGTTATTAGCGGGAAAATATAGTAATAAACATTTATAATACAAAGTAAATAAATTTTAAAAACCATTTAATGCATGTTTTTTAGTAATGTACGTTTTACTAGTGTGTTTGGATAGTTATTGTTCTAAAAAACTAAAATACTTATATTTTTAGTCAAATTGTTATGTACAATGTTGGATACTACTAGACAAAGTAGAAGGATAAAATGGGTTTGAATTTTGATGAAGAAAATTACTATGAAAATGTTTGAGTCATGGTACCATATCCTGAACAAAGTGTTCAATCTAAAGTTAAAACCGATTTCATTGTAATTTAAATAAACATTTGATGTTCTTGAAGTTGTGTTAACCTGCGAAACTAATTGTATATAACAATGTTCCTAAGAGCTAAGTTTAATGGTTTATATTATTATATCTATGAGGTGTATACTCTATTCTTCTTTTCTAAATATCTGATTTATATTTCTATAACATAACTATTAATAGTAATTTCTTTAAGTTCTATACCTAAATCTCACAGGGGTAAAAAAAAACCCTGTTCGAGCTATTGCGTTTCAGCAACTAGCTCTCAAGTGTTAAAATATAGTTATGAGTTCAGTTCTGAAATCAATACATTTATAGTTTTACTCTTTATCATTATAATAAAGCAAGGTTTGGAATAAAGTAGAACTTTGCTTATCCGCCACCTGTTGGATTGAAAATATGGTCTGAACGCAAAAAAGATAAGGTTACAAAAGAACCAAAATATTATAGTTTTACTATTTATTTTCTAATTGCCCACTCGTTGTGGTGCCAATTTTAGAGTTGTTATTTCAATATTAATCTTATAAGAATTTCTCGATTTGTGACTTCGATTTATCAATAAATAGTGGTACAATGAAAATGATTTATTTAATTAATTATACAAATTGCGTACATATGGAAATTATCTCGGGCTTTAACAATGCTTATAAGTCTTTTGCCGGCTTGCTAGCGGTTAGAAATCACATTAGTTGTAACACAAAATTTTATACTAGCCTACATAACAATTTAACAAAAACTCTTAACTACTAATAACAATTTCTTTACTTAGCCTAATGAAAGGGTGATTGATTAGTGGTGATGATTTAATGGTGATTACAATTTTGAATTTAAATTAATACTTTCTGCTTAAAATAAGATTGTCCTTTGGTTGATTATTTTTGATTGAGGAAGTTAGTGATGCTATTTGGTTGGTACTTTTGAATAGGTATGAATTTGTAATGGAAGTCTGCAGATCTGATGTTTTGTGATTAGGTACTAATTTAGTTGACTCACCCAAAATGTCTTGGTGGATATTAAATTTTTTTATATTCTATTTTTTAAATTTTTTATAGGCCTATACTGTACTTGATACCATTTCTTCTGGTTTCAATTTAGCAGATGTATGTTGAAGGTTTTTAAAAATGTCTGCCATAAACTAAAAATATCAACTGCTCTCCAACAAAGCTAGTAGTGAACTCTCACAATTGATTACCTTCTTCTTCCTCTCTTTTGCAACTATCTTCCTCTTCTTCCTCCTCAACATTATTATTTCTTCTTTCTCCCTTTTACATATTCTTTGTCCTTCACTTAAGCCTATATGGGTTTTTTTTACATATCATGATGAAATCTTATTACTAATGTTTTGAAATGGTATATGAATATAATGGGCTATGTGTTTCCTTTTTTTTATGATTATGAGTATCAAGGACTGATGATTAATGATATGATCCCTGATATGATTTACCAACTGCTTTAAGAATAAATACGAATTTTGGTATCTTTACAATTGCCCCCTTTTGATTTTAGAAAATGTATTGATTTTCTGAAATCAAAAGTGAAGATGCAGAAATTCTGAATTTCGTTTGTTCCCTCTTTGTGGTTGTCTCTGTGTTGCCATTGTTATTGAGGTGGTTCCTTGTATAATTTAAGTGTAGTTGTGTGATATATCCCTGGTTTTGTTTTCCCATCCCTGTGTATGAGAGTGTACGTGCACTGACCTAGACGTTCATTTATTCGGTAAGGTCCGTCATAAAGTTGAAATAACTTGGCTGTGACTCCAGTCAACAAGTTTGAGACATTCTGTAGTTTTATTAATACCAAGTCACCTTCGTTGAACTGGTGTAGCTTGTGTGACTTGTTAAATTGTTCTGCCTGCTTTGTACTGGCTTTATTAATTCTATCCCATGCTATTTTTAATTTTAGTTGTGTATTCGTATTTGGTCGTACAAGTTCTGGAAAGTGTTTATGCCAAAATCGTGCGGGTGTTGTGTCTAAGTGGAGTTCTTGAGGTGTGTATCCGGTTGTCGTGTGGTGTAATGTGTTGAAACATTCATTCAGGATAGGTATCATATCGACCCAGTTCTTTTGTTGTGCACTGCAATAGATCCGCAAACATTTTCCTATTTCCCTGTTGGTCCTTTCTACTTGGTTACTGTGAGGTCGTCGGATTGGTGAAAATACAGGTTGAATGCCGTTGTCTTTGAGTGTTTTCACCCATCTTGAACTAGTAAACTGTGTACCATGATCGGTTTGTATTCTGAGAGGTCGTCCATATTTAGGAAAATAATCATTAAAAAGTATGCGTAAAGTTGTCTTGGTGGTTGCGCGCTTAATGGGATTAATCTGTACGAATTTGGTGAATGTGTCAATGGTTACGAGTAAGTATTGTAGTCCACGTTTGTCAGTGGGAAGTTTTCCGAAGAAATCGATTGAAAGTTGTTGTCGTGGTCCGTCTGTTTTAATTGGTTTCATCTGCCCATAGCAAATTTGATTAGGTTGTTTACATTTTTGGCAAGCATCGCATGTGGCTAGTAACTTGCTTATGTGTCTATTCATTTTTCGGAATATGAAGTCTTCTTGTAATAGTCGCATGCATTTATTGGGTCCGCAGTGTAAGTAATATTTATGTGTTTCAGTGATGAATGTATCGATCATGTTATGTGGTATTATAATTTTCCATGTATAATTATGCTTTGAAAAGAGTAAGTCGTTTTGTAATTTGTATTGTTGTGTATGCTGTGCCTGTTGTATGTTGTTTGGATCCTTGAGTATTTGAATGATGGGTCCCAGTTTAATATCATTTCCTTGGTGCTGTCTGAGTTGTTGTAAGTCTCGGATGGGTTTATTATCAATGTTGCGTTCAATCTTATGAATGTAAAATGCTGTTTGTGTTGTGTCTTTGTTTTCTACCAAGTTGTAAGTCATTCTACTTAGTGCGTCGGCCATGGGATTATCCTTGCCACGACAATGTTCCACTGTTACATTAAATTCTTGAATTGCAAGAATCCATCTTGAAATACGTGAATTAGTTAATTTACAACTCTGTATAAACGTGAGAGCTTGATGATCTGTTAGTATTGTAACTTGTGAACCTAATAGTATTTGTCGTCCTTTCTGTAGACAATAAACTATTGCGAGTAGTTCCTTTTCTGTTGTGAAGTAGCGTAGTTCGCTGCCTTTAAGAGTGCGGCTGAAAAACATGATAGCTTTACGCTCCCCATTTTTGTCGATTTGGAATATATGTCCGCCAATGGCAATGTCGCTAGCGTCTGTTTGCAAATAAAATTTTTGTGAATAGTCCGTGTAATGTAAGAAATTTATTTCGATGAATTTGGATTTAAGTGCGTCGAAGATTTTCTGTTCCTTGTCAGTCCATAGAAATTTATGTTGTTTCGATGTTAAATGTGCTATTGGCTGAATATAGTCAGAATATTTATCAATGAACCTATTGTAATAGTTGCATGCGCCAATAAATCGTTTTAATTGCTTTGCGTTTCGTGGTGGTGGAAACTCAGTGATGGCAGAAATCTTTGTGTCATCTGGTTGGATACTGTCTGTGGTGTATTTATGACCTAAGAACGTTACTTCTCGTCTGCAAAAAGATGATTTCTGAAAATTTATTGTCATGTTGGATTCTTTAAACCGATTAAAGATTTCGTGAAGATGCGCTATATGTTCTTCGAATGTATTGTCGTACGTCAGTATATCATCTACATACATTAATGTCTGGTCATTTGTAGCCCCCTCGAATACGGTTTCCAATGATTTTACTAAAGCCGCTTGCGCAGTACATAAACCAAATGGTACGACTTTGAAACAGTAAGTTTTGTTTTTATGTTGGAATGCGGTGTATTGTTTTGATTCGTCGCTCAATGGAATTTGCCAATACGAGCTTGTTAAATCTATAGTCGACAACCATTTTGTAGATTTACATCTGGCTAGGATTAAATTTCGTTTACGCTGTAGTTATGATCGTAATCCGGAATAATCAATGCATTTAGCTTCCGTGCGTCAAGACATAACCTAATTTCTAAATTTTTCTTGACTACCACTAAAATTGGATTGATGTATGGGCTATTGCGCCTCTCAATTATGTTTAACGCCTCCATCTCAGCTATTTTGTCGTCTACAGCTTGTGTATATTGGATGGTTATGGGATAATTTCGGTTTATATATGGAGTTTCTGTATTTAGTCTTATGTGGTGTATGTATTTAGTGTTCAGTCCTGGTAACTCTGAAAATATGTCTTTGAACTCCCATAATAGGTTGATTAATTGTGTTTTCTGCGTCTTATTAAGTAAAGTGTTATTGTTAACGTTCTGTTCGAGCAGGTGTATATCTAGTGAAAATGTTGTTTGTTTTCTTTGTAAAGTAGTGTTTAACCTTAATTCATCTTCTGATTCGATTTTTAGGTTAGTTTGTGTTCTGGTTTCTTGTCGAGTAAATGAAATTGTTTCTTGTATTCCACTGTGATTTAGTGTAACATAGTTGCGTGCAAAGTTGATTTGTGTTTGCAATATATTCATGGTATCGACGCCTAATATTGCGTTTTGTGTTAGTCTAGGTTCTATAAGAAATTGTATGTGAATTGTTATTTTATTAAATGTTGTTGGTAGTAAGATGATGCGTTTTATTTTCTGTGTGTGTTGTCCGTTGGCTGTAATTAATGTTATGTTGGTGACAGGTATCATTGGATATTTGTTAAGTTTGTCGCGGTGTTGAGTAAACCAGTGATCGGATAGGCACGAAATGTTACATCCCGTATCTAAAAGCATGTTTGTATCAACACTTCCAATATTAATGAGTATTTCTGGGCATAAATATGTTTTATGTTGTGATGTGGTTATTAATGTATTTCCCTCATCTGTGAGTAGAAATTCTCTATTACAAAATATATTATTTATTATTTTCTTCGTCGATTCATTCGTTTCAGTTTCATAGATCTGCCTTTCTTGCAGTGTGTTTAGGTTAGGTTGTACCTTGTGTAGTGTGTTGTGGTGTGTTTCAGTGTGGTTGTATTCAGTGTTGCCCGTCATTCCGTTATTATTTTCAGCATGAATAGTTGCCATGTCTTCTGTTGATTTGTTTACTTTCTGTCTACTAGATTCCTGGTGAACCACTGAAAAATGTTTGGAAGTATGTGTTGTGTCTTCCGGGTAGACGTTTGTACATTTCCCAGTGTTTATCAGTTTAAATTGTCAGTTGAACTAACCTTTATCGATTGTGTTGTGCTTTTGTCTGGTGTATTTTGATCACGGTATGTAGAAGCTAATGTTTGACAATTGTATTCTTGTGTATGTTGAGTGTTTTGGTTAACGGTGTGTGTATCTCTGCTCCTTAGGCACTGGTTATAGTTCGGTCTGTTAAATGGGATGTTTCTGGAGTTTGGATTCTCTGTCAGGTTAGGTGGGTGGTATTGTGAGTTATAAGTATTTGTTTGTGGCCTACGATTGTTATTATTATAAGGGTGTCTGTCACTGTAACTGTTGTATTTGTTTGCCCTCTGATTATATTGATTTGGTGATTCTAATAGTGTTTGTCTGTGTGCACTGTGTTCTTGTTGGTTTCTTGTAATTGGCCAAGAGTACCGGTTTGATTGGTATTGACGTGTGTTATTTGTAGGCTATATGGATTGTGTTGTTTTTGTGTTGAATTTAAGTTAGGCCTATGAAAATCTTTGATTTTGTGGGTTTCGTCTATTTGCTGTAGTGTCAATTAAATAAAATTGCTCTTCGTTGTCTATTTCTGTTAATAAATACTGCATTCCTTCGATAATTTTAATGCCTTGTACGCGTTGTGCTTGTCGGATTGTATCATCGTTATGGCTAGCTAAAATACGTACTATTTCTTCCTCACTTATTGTGTGTGTGAGCTTTCGCAACATGTTTACCTTTTCAATAAAATATTCGCAACGATTTAATCTACCGTGTCTGGCATAATGTCCTACCTTTAATTGTCGTCTGAACTGTGTCGTTCAAATATTTTGCAAGAAATAATTGGCTAAATGAATTCAAGTCTGTAATATTCTCACATACCATGTAGTACCATTGCAGTGCCGAACTTTGTAAGCTGGACTCTATAATATCCCGTAATGATATTTCATTGTGTTTGTGTTCCTGATTTAGGCCTAGTGTTTTAATCGTGTAATTCTGTAATTTGTATAAATAGTCTACTGCATCTGTGGGTTTTCCGTGGAAATGTGGTAGTTTTATCATAGGTGTGGTGTTACTTAAGCATGTTACATAGATTGGTTGTGTGTGTTGTTTGCTTGTGGCACCTAGATTCAGTGTGTTTTGTAGGTTAGGAATTCTTTTAAGATCGTTTTCAATGCCTTGTAACCTTAAATTATGTTCTGTATTTATTACACTTTGTGTCTCCACATGAGTGTTCAGGCCTTGTGTTAAGGTAAGAGTAGTGTCTTGAATTTCTTTATTTATGCGAAATTCCTCTGAAATTCCTTTATTTATTTAGAGACCTATTACCTCTGAAAGTTTATTTTCATTTGCTACAATTTCGCTTAACAATGCACTTTGAACTTGGTCTATTTTACTACTAAAATACAGTATCTGGGATTCAGAATTTGCCTTAACTTGGTTAATTTCTACATTTAGTTTATTTTGTTTTTTTTATTATTATCGGTTACCTGTTGTTCTACCCTATCACACTTGGTTTCGATTTTACCGATACTGACAACATTCTGCGATATTGCGTGATAAATTCGATCGTCGATTTCCTCGCGTAAAGCAACCAGCTGATTATTTTGTGCTTCGATTTTACGGTCTAAATCGATTAATCGTAAATCGACCTTTCTTTCCATCTGTGTAGTGTTTGTTTGGAGTTTGTCAATCTTACTAGTTTGTATTGCTAGATTACTACTGAGGGTCAACAATAAACTTTGAATATCATTTAAGGAAATTAAGCTTCGATCGTCGGTCTTTTCTACTGTTTCAGTATGTCGTAATATTTCTCCCGTATGTCCGTCGAAATCAGAGCTCGTTTTTTCTA
>JAGFPH010001301.1:284062-301200 GCA_018207615.1 Philaenus spumarius | reverse complement strand
GCGGAGCCCCCAAATTAAGAGCTTTCATAAATTAAAGTATCTTACAAAAGGTGAATGCATCTAAATTCAAATCATTTTACGTCTTTTATAGTTTACTATTTTTGTTTGTTTGTAAAATATTTTTTTAAACTAACAAACCAATTCTGGTACTACAACCCCAAATGGTTTTTGGTGAAGAAAGTAAGTCGTACAATATAATATATTCTAATAAAAAACATTTACATTCAGACTTTAAAGTCTAGCCAGTTTTTTATGAATTAAGTCAGGAATCAACGTATAATACACCAGTTAATGTTAAATCTAAATTGGTTAAGTATTCAAATACTCAAACAAACTTTCTCTTTCAGTAATAGTATGAATTAATTTAACCCTAGAGTAGTGTCATGCTTTTTGCAACACCATTGGTGTCATAGGTCTGTGAGACCGATTTACATGTTTTTTAAAAATAATTCTGTAAATATCACCAAACTTTAATAAAATTACATACATAGTAAATATGGTTCTTCTCCTACATTTTCAGATAGGCTATATGACGGAGATACATTGACAATTATGATTTAAAATTCAAACACTTTAACTTTACAAATTTCAAAACTAACGCTACTATTTAATTTTTTTTATGTGGAAAAATAGTAAACTTGGCAAAAAAGTAGTTATGAAGACAAGAGTCAAATCTGTAACCCAAATAAAAAATGTATACAATTGTTTCGCGTGGACACTTTAAAAAAATTCTTAAAATTTGTGTGTGGTGCTTCGGTGTAGTAGTCCGATTTGTTTAATTTATGATAGATAAATCTGTTTCATCTGTTTTATGTTAGATTTTGTTTCGTGACAATCTGAAAATCACGAGCAGACAGCATCAGGCAAACTGACAAGAAATAGGAAGGTACTGAATTACTCAGCCCTCCCTCTCTAGTGAACAATGAGTGACACGCTAACAAAAAGTGAATTGAACTCTCAGAACGATGACACTACTGTAGGGTTAACTTTAATTATGTTATTTGTACCTTTTATTATCTTGGGGTCAGGGTGTGAACCAAAAGAGAGTGCCCAAAAGTAACGCTCATTGAAGTCTAGGTAATCATCATAGTCAAGTTGAAGGTAGTTCAGTGCAGCTTGGTGGGCATCTATGGTTTGAGCTGCACCAAGGAGATCATAAATCTGAGGACTGAAATAAAAACAGTTAAATCTCTTATATAAAATGCAATGTCCTGACTGATGATCAACGCAGAGCCGATTCTATTAAAGCTAGAGACTTGAAATTTGGAAGGTACATCCGTCCAATAATGTAGAGGCGTACTAAGAAAGGATTTTGCAAAATTTTGAATTTAAAGGGTAGAAAATGCGAAAATTCATCCCTCCCATAAGCAGCCATATAAAAGATGAAACAGCTGATTCGTATTTATTAATGTGTTATTCTGGTTACTATGGTGATAATTACAAACTCTTTCAAAAAAAGTGTGTTGATTTTATAATAATAGGCCTAACCTAAAATTGTGTTAAACCTTTGGTCCAAATAAGCTGTTTTATTTATAATGTGTAACAATAATATAATGTTAAATTGTAATATTAGATGTTTGAATTATTATATTTCATAGGTTTTAAAGGCCTAACCTATAATTGTATTAAACTTTTAATTCAAATCAGTTGTTTTATTAATTATGTGTAACAATCATTAGGCTTATGTTGAATTACACGGGATACGAATTACAGGATGTTGAATTACACGGGATACGAATTACAGGCTTCCAAAGTTTCAAATTAAGCAATAGCGAAGCATTGCCGGGTCCACTAGTATATTATAAATAGTGAAATTTTTCAAAACAACTCTGTGTTCTGCAATAAATAAAAATAGTTTGAACCCGGATTACTGGTAAGGAGGCAAGATATTAGGATTCTAAATTTCTAATAAGAGCTATATTTTTACAAGTTGACTTTTTTTACAGCAGAACTGTTTGCAATACTCATGACTCTAAGCTCTGTATCGCAGTAGTCAGTTCATCTCCTTATGTATTCTGCTTCTAGAGGTGCTCTGGAATCCATCAAACGATGTATATTCTCTGAACCCTCTGGTTAAGGATATTCTCCGTTTCACTCACAGACTTTGGTTGCAGCGTTTGGGATGTCGTTCTTCTGGGTTCCAGGTCAAGCTGGAATATCACAGCAGATAAGCTGCTTAGGAAATCACCCACTTTCTACCAATCGAAGAGTGCACAAAGCCGTTCGACTTGAGTCTATTTTGAAGTAAGTCTTGTTTGGATAGTGGGAGGAAGAATATGAAGCGGTACAGAATAATAAATTATGAGAGATTAACGATATATTTTGTCCATGGATATTTTCAAGCCGAAAAAGCCATCAAGAGGAAGTGGGGTCTTTTTTGCCATCTCATCAGCCATTTCATGTTAGACCATGGGTTTCTGATATGGCACAGGGGCCTTCTTCTTTGTCCATACTGTTTCAATTTTTGATTCGTCAAGCGAATTCTTTTAGAGTATGCAAAATTAAAACATCTCTGCTACAGGTTTTGCCTACCTAATATGATTGGTGAAATTTAGATATACATGCCAAGTGTTAATTACTTCTAGTAGTGTGTTGTGAATTATTTGGTTAAGGCTTATGAGAGATTGTGTGTGTTTGTGTTTGAATAGTTCAATTTATGAGCATTATCTGAATTCTTTTATTCTCAAAGGATGTTGACTGCTCAGGTTGATTGCATTAAACGAAATTTAAGAGATATTTTCTCCTTAGTTGCTTTGTAATATTTCAGTTACATTCACAATTTACAATACACACATGGTACTCAGTCTATTCCACAATGCAATTTAGCAAAATTTCCTATTCCTACTCCTAACTTTTCTCTATAAACTTTACATTTCAGTACGGACTATAAGCTTAACCATACTTTCCAATTTTTGTGGTTCAATCTACTAATAAAAAAGATACAAAATCTAATGATTTATTTACAGATCATATCAAATCATATTTCTTTCTCTAAACGTTTTATACAATAGCTTAAATTTAAAGAGAAAAATAAACCCACACGAGACCTTTAGTGAGAGTGAATCTGGTATCAACAGGGAATCTGGTACATTACATACTACATTCTGTTCAATACCTAAATATTGTTATTAAAGGTGAGTTAAGAAGTATCCTACAGTATTTTACTTACAGAATATCTCTATTTTTGTGTTGTTTTAAAACTTTAGAAATTTCTTCTTTCGTTGCTTCACGAGCCGCAGGTAAAAGTTTGACAAAAGATATCGCTGAACGAATAGTTCCTACGTGTTCATTTTGTAGATTTTCTCTGTTTTCTTTTACTAACTTGTAAAGCTGAAACATGCGTCAACAGAACATAATTACTAATTTAAAACATTTAATTTAAATTAACGTTTATTATGGATTACGAAAACATTTTTCCAAATTCCGTTTTGGTTCTGAGTTTGAGAAAAAAAGCACTTTTGTAAAATTGGATTGAAAAAAATAGTAAAAAAAGCAGTTAAAATACTGGCACAGATAGGGGACAATAACAGATGGACAGACATGACAAAACTTTAAAAAGGATTTCAAAGTCACTAATATTCAAATAGCTTGTTAGCTACAATATGGTTATGAGTTATAATAGTATTGTGATACTAATAAAACTTTGTAATATGATAATGAAGAACATAAAAATTGACATGTCAAGTATATGGACAGTCAAATTCCACTATGCAACCCTTCTTATGAAACTTTGATTTTCTTTTTGTTTGTCCCTCCTAGTAAAAAGGATTACAAACTTATGATAAAACAATGTTAAGCGAGAAATCAAACAGAACTTACTTGGACTCAACACTCAGTGGTGGCACATTATATGTGGGGTGGGGGTGCTAGATTTAAAACTAATATTATTTTTTTTTAATTATCTAAAGCGAGATAAGTAATTTAGCTTCAATATTTACCGAACAACGCATTAGTCTTAAACTTTTTCAATTTAGTTTTTATGAGATAAGGTAAAAACAATTGGTAATTAAAAAAGGAACAGAGGAAAAACGATAGTTTCAATAAATAATGATAACAGGTGAAATGACCAATCAAGAATGCCACAACAGTGGACAAACAATCTACAGACCAGTTGTTAATTGTTTATTTTTAAAAGTTTAAATCAGTCACTTGATTAATACAATGTTGCATGTCCATTCCCTCAAACTCCATTTATGCTAAAATAATATTATGATTATAGTAGTTTAAACTTGCTGGTAAACTACTCCATAAACCTACATCTCATTCTGAAAATTGTCTTTACTTATAATTGAAATAATTCAAACTCATTGAAATGTTTAAAACTCTGACTACCTTCGGACAAGCATTTTCTTGACACGTCACTGCCTCTCTGATGGTAACCAGTGTTTGCTTGGTGAAGGATTGACCAGTAGAACTACCTATACTTTTTACAGCAGCCTCTAAACTGGCTTCTTTATTAACAGGAGTATCAGTCAACCTTTCTGGAACAAAAGTAATAAATGGAAATAAAATTCAACTTGTTTAAGTAGCTTGAAATATTTAGGAGAAACAGGTATAAAGAGTTCAAATTATTACCTATACACTGACTTAACGGTGTTGAAATAATAATCAGAAAATTCCTTTCTTTTGAATGAAATGTTCATTGTAACTCTCAATGAATTTATTATTCCATTTACTTGAAGAAATGTTGATCCTGAAATGCATGTTCATAAAATCCATTACTTTTTTCGCAGGTCTCAAATTTGGATTTGAAAAAGAACTTCACAATGATACTCCACTTCAACACTTACTAGTATTTTTCTTACGCAGCACAAATGTATGACCTATGTTGAATGTAGTCTACAGCTCAACTGAGCATCGTGCAATCCTGAAGATCTTGCAGTAGTTAAGGATAAGATAACACTATTTGACCTTGACACACTTGTTGTTTGTCTGTATAAAAATCAGTCTGGTTTGTTCTTAGTCACTCCTTATACATTTTTCAAAGGATTATACACAGATTTTATTTAGATTGGTAGTCATACTAGATGTTAAGGGAGAAAGAAACCACTAAATTTGTTTGTAGTTTTTTTTTTATCATAGTTACTTTTCAAATTTTGTCACTAACATCTTTATTGGAAAATTGTTGTGGTATTTTTCTTTTAACCCTTTGAGCAGGGGTTTACTCGAAATTTTTCCAGTATCGGAACGCTGCCGGAACTAATCGGAAGTGACGAAAGGGGGGTTCGGGGGTACTACCCTGAAAAAAATAGAAATTTCCACTTCTAAAACCCCTACTTTACGTATCTTTGGTGAGTTTAAGGGTGCAGATAATATGCTTCCTTTTATAAGAAAAGTACACATGTGTTATTGTGTTTTACTATTTTTGTACTTGCATATATAGCACATAACAAATTTTGGAGACACATACTATTTTAAGCACAAACTTGGCAAAATGTCTCTTATTTAGTAAATATTCTTTATCAGAAATTTAAATCTTCGGTAGAAGACGGTAAACAAAAACAAATTTTACTATGCAAATAAGAAAGTTACATTTTAATTATTGTTTGTATGTATTCCGTGTTGTGCTTTCATTTGAGATGTTTATTTTTTAATTAATTAATCGTGAAATTAAATGAGTTATTCTATGA
The DNA here is from genome assembly GCA_018207615.1 of Philaenus spumarius. Taxonomy (NCBI): domain Eukaryota; kingdom Metazoa; phylum Arthropoda; class Insecta; order Hemiptera; family Aphrophoridae; genus Philaenus; species Philaenus spumarius. The sequence continues at coordinate 295,570 of JAGFPH010001301.1, read as the reverse complement.
GTATCAATCACTTAATATGTGGTCCAAATTATAATGTTTGGTCTTATTTTGATTACAATAATCTCATTTATAAACTTTTTCAGTCCGTAAAAGTTATTAATATAAAAGTTTAACTATCGCTGATTTTTAAACTTGTTGGCCGCCTCGACTCTGAATCATCGGACTCTTATTTGTAGTCGTTTGCAGCGATCGCCGAACATCAAATGCTCCCAAATTATCCCATTTCGATTCCGAGCTGAAGGACAACGTTGGAGACTTTACTCTAGTTGGCTCGCATAGTCGCAACGCACTGTAGTGTGGGGATTTCTTGATTTTTTCGATTGACGATTGGCTGGTGTAAAATTCTGAACCGAGTGATGAATGAGTATGATTGAGGAGTGGATAGTCCAGAGCCAAACAAAACTTTAAAAAAAATAATTAAAAGCAGTACTGGAACGGTATTCCGGCGCCAGTGAACCCCTGCCTTTGAGGAGTAATCATGTCATATGACGTGATTTCATTTGTTCCGCATAGGAGTGGAAGATCTCACATTTTGACATGCTTCCAGAGTAAGAATTTTTTTAAACCATAAAATTATTAAATATTGATTAATATATCCATTTTTGACGTGATTACTCTATAAGCGTAAAATAAGCCACCTCTCAAAGGGTTAATGGTTTTTTAGTATGCCTGATTGTTAGTATTTGGTGGAATGTGTGTTCATTTTGTAGAATGTAGTTTTCTTCTTCCCTAAACTGTTTGCTGCTTTATTTCGAGGAAAACTAATGCACGCCCAAATTTATTGCATTTATTTTAGTGAAACATATTATTATATACGTAGACTCTTATCATATCTTTAAAACTTTTAAGAATGGATACAGTGTGATAACGGTTGCTATTTTAAATTCGTTAATATATCAATTTTATCATAAGCTTGGTTTAGTACTGTCAAGTGAGTGAAATGTGTTCTTTTTCTACATCAAAATAAGTTTTAATTTTACCAACTGGAAAAAAATAAGTTTTCCAACAGTTAAAGGCTTAAAGTTTTAAACTTGAGGAACTTGGGTAATTTCTACTGAAACACTAATAAATTAAAACATCTGTCCAAAATCTCAATTGGTGAAAGTTTTCCCATACAAATAATTTGACATCTACAGTAGGAAAGAATTCATGTAATTCCTTTTTGTGGCACCATAAAATGAGCATATACGAAATATTAATATTTCTAAATCATGTTCTTATAATTAAACCAAAGGTAGTTAAAGTCATATAATAATAAAAGATGTACTCATGTTTTGTGATGGAAAAGGTGTATGTAGTTGAAATTAAAATGCTTAAAATTGACTTGTTCCTTGCATTTCAATACCTGAGAGATTAATCTGTTGTCGTCCAGTCACAGATCCTCCAGCTTCTTCTCTGGCTGCTATTCGTAATTCATGGGTTTCCTCAGAAGAAATAGATTGTATTGTAGCATGGTCTTCAGTTAGAGAAATCAAGGCATTTCTTTTAGATGTGACAATAACTCCCCAGATCTGTTTGGAATTAATTGTTTAAACATTTGGTACTTAATTTCAAGCTATAAAATTGTTATTAATAATAGTATGTTTTGAGTTATTCTGTAATGAGTTTTATGTGATATAAAATAGAGAAAATAATTTAATTACTGTTTTCATGACAGTTATAACATTTAATTTTTACGTAAATATAACTTCTGATTTAATAAAAGTTAATGAAAAATGTAGCCTACTTACCCTACCGTATTCAATAGTTAATAAAAAATACCAAACTTCATATTTCATGAATTAAAATTTAATTGAATTTGTATACAATTGAACTTGTACAATACAAACATTAAACTTCATCATCAAACTTGATTAATAATTAGTTTGAATTTAGCATGGCTTTTCATTCAGTTAAACTGAGACATCTTATGTTAAAATTAGTATAACTATATTCAGTTGAAATAAAATATTCATGTTTGTCTTATCGTAGGGTACAGTACTAACCTTGTCTGGATGCTTTATATATGGCAAGGATGCATCCGACTTGCAATTATATTTGGTCTTGTGAACTGAATTTTTATCCACAGTTTTGTAGGTTACAGAACACATACCAGAAGCATCTGTTTCTTTCCTTTCTTGATCTAACATGTCAAACTGAAAATTTGTAATGAATTATGAGTCAGTGCTTAAAAATAATGAATTTTCTAATGATACTTGTTTCAGCAATAAAATATATCTGTTACTTGTCTTATCATAAGTATATTTCCTTACATAGTAATATCAGTGTCTTTTTTTTTAATTTAAAAATTCGTAGAATTATTTATTGTCAGATACCTACTTGAGTTCATCACTATAAAAATATAATTCATACATTTTGAATCGTATAAAAACGCAATTAAAACTCATATAAATAACATGTTTGTATGAATTCAGCAAAGTAAATTTTCTTTTTAAATATAACGTTTAAAATGTCATACATTAATTTTGTGGACGTTGTTATATTTTTTCCAAAACTAGCAAACTGATAAATAATAAAGATATAATTATTAAAGTATTTTCAAAATATGATTGCATTTGAAAAGAGCAAGAATTCCCTTTACAAGAAAATTATATTTTAAGTCTCTGCTAAGGTGGATTGATATTTTTCAATTGCTCATGTAATTATAAAAATAATGCATTATTGTTATTTTTGAAGCTAATTATTAAAGCTGTCATTTTAACCCTAAAAAGAGTGGTCAATTATGGAAGTACTTAAAAAAGTTAATGTTTTCATTTTTTAAATTAAACTGTTCATTTTGTTATTGGTTTATTTGTTGAAAGTAAAAATGATAATACAATATATGTCTAAAAGCAGTCAGTGTATTTGTTTTTTCAAAGTGTTCATAACTGTTCTGGACCAAAACTCTGGTGATAAATGCAATTCTGGTGGTAGAGTAATTACAATAACTGTATTCTACTAATTCGTTAAGTGCATTACATGGTAGGCCTATGTGTAAAAAATAAAAACAGAAAACTTAAAGTAAGATTCTGTCATATTACAAAATTACACTACAGTGTAAGTTATTTGTACTGTATATATCTATATCAATGCAATTTTATAATCTTCCTAATAAAAATAAATTGTTATATCAGAAAATTTCTGAGTGGGCTGCAGCCCGGTAAGCCCACCCCCTGGCTACATGCCTGTCATAAATGATAAATGATTCTTAAATAGACACTAGCAAAATAAGTATTTAAGAAACACTTTTCTCTGAGGAACATTTAAAATGGTAGAAATGTAAAAGACCATTAAATGACTTAAGGATGTGCTGTAGTGGCATCTTGGATTTTTATCCCATAAGAGCAATGTTAAATTTCAAAACATTTATTTCGTTTATTTTTTATCGTAAAATTGTTTGCAAGATCTCATTTTAAGCACAGTCACAATACGCATCCGTTTTGCGTTTCACATTAAAACAATTTTTTTCATTTGTCACTTAATTGACATTTTTGAAGTACAGTAGGCTACCAAGTTTGAACTTTTTTCTTTACACAATAAAAAATGTATAATTAAAAGTGAAACACAAGCCAGATCCACAATTTTATAAAGAATATTCAGTTTTTTTCAGCACTCAGTTACAAAAGATGGATTTATAAAATGGTTTGGAATGAGGCAATGTCAAAGGGCTCAGCTGCAATAAATTGCACTGTTTAGATACGCCTACAGAGTGAAGCGCGGCGTCGCCGGCTGCTTTCTCGTTTACTGGAGCAGACCCTTAACATTTTAAATTTTGAACTGTTTATAACGTAGATTTTTAAATAAAATTTCTTTGCATGGCTTATTTTCGTAGGTTAACTCTTAATGAATTTATCTACCATTATGTTATTTGTGAGTTGAATATTTTTTGCAAGCAATATTGAGAAAATCCATTCTCCCTTATGAAAGGTTTTATTATTAAAACTATGACCTATTGTACTTTTCGTCTAACACTTGATTTAAAAACTTACTTGGAATAAGCTAGATAACCCTTTCTTGAGGTTGGCTAGAGAAATTTCTTCTTGCTGATCAAGGTAGATAGCAGTGATTTTCCCACTAACCCAGTGTAAAAGGAAAGGTCCATTTTTTAAATTTTCCAGTTTTGAAGCATGAGTAACAAACCCTTCTGGTGCTGGAGCTTTCCTGGATTTGATGTGCAATTGTGGAGAAATGAGCTGCAAAAAAAATAAAAGATTCAGTCTTAAAAATTATTGATCATAATTGTTTAAAGAATATTTTAGTTTTATAATATTGAAAGATTTATTAAATAAAATTTATGAAACTTAATGTTTGGAATTAGGTAGTAAAATATACTATACACATTAGCATAAAGTTGAACTGAATTGAAGTTCTGTTTTTTTTAAAGTTGGCTAGTCTGATTCTTTTTTTAAGTTATAGCTCAAGAGGCCTAAAGGCAACCATGGATTTTCGCAAGAAGAAACATAAATTAGTAAAATACAGAATTTTTGACGATAAGCTCAGTTGTGATCTCACAATTACTTAAACACAATATCTTATTGTGTATTTTATATACAATTCTAATCTGTAATCTATAGGTTGTAAAATAATGAATACAAACTCACTACATAATTTAAGTTCAATAATAGTACTATGACATATTCTTTTAATCAGCATGCCGGGCATGACCTACAAAGTCAGTGGCTGAGAGGATGTAAGTGGAGCACAACATTTCATTAATAATTATCGTTAATTCATGCTATAATTATTAATAATTGTATAAGTAATTCCCCCAATTATAATGGAGGGTATAAGCAATAGTTAAAGTCATGTCCATATGTTTTTAATGGTAATAGTAAGCGTATTGTTAAGTTTTATGTGTCGATTAAATAAAAATACACACTGCGATTTACAGTAAACAAATATTGAGATAAAACTATTATTTTAATACAAAATAAATAAGAAAGAAGATATCAAATAATGTTTACATTTATTTAGAGTTAGGGTGAAGAGTTGTACTTTATAAATAATGAGTATTTTTTTCACATAGTACATATATTTTGTTTCGGAATATTTATGTTTAATTGCGTTGTAGGCGAATACACGTCATACATTAATTTATACAATTTACTTTTATAATAAAAGTTGAAAGCCTGTTAATTTCCATTGAACTCCATTAAGTCAGTCTGAATAACAAGTAAAGTGCATAAGTATTTATTGTGTTTATTACATGTCATATTATTATACATATTTCCAAAAACAAATATATTTCATATTATTATAAAATTGAATTGTAGGCTAATTTTAAACATAAGCGTGTGTTGTGCTTTTTTATAATTTTCATGCACACAATCTATTATATTATTAATTAAATCAATGTTGTTAATTTTAGTAGGTTTGTCATAATTCTTATTCCTAAAAATTCTTAATTAAATAAAATAATAAATTGTATCACAAAATCAAAATGTAGCCTGCTAGGTAATGTAAAAATTTGTCTGGAAAGGATTTCTAAAGCGCTAACTAGTATTTAAAGAAGTTGCGATTGGAAAAGGGTTGTTAAGGATCACCCATAGATATGAGATAAACCCACTGTAGGTGTCTACTCCCCAATATAGTAGTTATGATACCATTTCTAATATAAATTATTTGAATGTTAACTATTGAGAGATGACACTGTATTGGACAGTTCAGATACTGAAAATTAACATTACAATGTATTTATCCTACAACACCAGTTTAACCAGAGGAATAAGAAGAGACATTGATTAATAAATTTGTAATATTCTTTGGCAAAGTTACAAAAGTAGGCCTTGTATTTTTAATATTCAATATTGAACTAGAATAAATGGAATTTCTGTTAGGCTATGGTAATTTAGGCCAACAACCCCCAATATTATAGATATGATCTTAATTTGTATAAATACTGATAGAGTGCAAAAGCTTGGTAATTGTTTTTTTGTTTATGTGATATAAGTATGAATAAAGTCTTACAACATTCTACAGTAGTACCGGTAGTGGAAACATAATATGCGTGTTAATGTAAACAAGATGGAAGACGAACAAATATGAGTTACTACATTAAAATTCACAAGTCTTCTAAACCGTGTATGTTACAGAGATCTAAAACGTTTTAAATGATAAATACTTTTTTTAATTATTACACTTGTGTTGCTAAAGTATTTAGTTTTTGCAGTAATTAAAATTTGAACTGAAAAACTCTTTGTTTGCATTGGTTATGCTTGATGATTTAACCATGATTTACTGGAAACCCAAAGGGCTTTTTTGAAAAATACGAGAGAATAATTAAGTTTCCTTGTTTATTAATGATTAAGTACAATAATATGGGGATCAGCTCAATAGTTTGGGATTTGGCATCAGTGTTCACTTCTCTGGATTGAACTCTTGTGTAGTTTTTGCACAGACTATAGGTTTTTGTACGTGGCTTTCGTTTAAAAAACAATCCATAACATTATCTAATTAGTATAACGCACATGTAGCTAACTTTAAACATATTTTTTTAGTTAATTTAAAATATTACACTAATGCAAATTGGTTTCAGGAAAATTGATATATATTCAAGAGTATTGTTTTACTGATCTTCTGAACGACTTGACTTAAAGTAGGTATTTTCATCGTTTGTAATGATTGATATTGGTAAATTAAAATATAAGAAAATACAAGGTTTTCTTTGCACTGGATACAAACGCATTTGTATAGTTGAAATTAAGGGTGTGCAATACCATTCCAGTAAAAGCATCGAATCCAATGAGCAAAGCCAATCTTGGGAAGGCTGCCCTATGATATTAACCTATATTGGTAAAGAGCTCGAACGCTACTATAATATCACAGGTGGTATACACTTTCGTTTTAATATTTTTACCTTTTTGTTTCCGTCTTGTGACTTCGTCTGCGTTTCTTATATACGACGCGTTTCAAAAAATATGTTTCTTCATCAGATTAATAAATTAACAGTTCACATCACAAAAACACAACAACATGCAACTCACGACACATAAAACATCCAAATTGTCCGATAGACGTCTACTACGGCGGGCGGTCGAACGACAACTGATAAGAAGAGGTATTCCGTCGCAGACTCGGAGATCCTTAGGTAGGGCGCACACCGGAGTCGACAAACAGTCTCCGACGAGACAGTTCGTCGGGGCTCGACTAGGTTGCCGTGAAAAGAGTTGTGGTAGGGGGGACCGTCGCACACCAAAGCCGCTTCAGACAGTATGTTTTCGACTCGACAACGAAGCCTACCTTACTACCTCGTCTCATCTTCGACAACTTCGCTACGGTAGGTGTTTTAAACATATATTTCAGTAATATTAACCAACTTTTTAAACTCATTTTAATTTTTTTAAATGTATTAATTTTTTTTTTTTATCTGTGGTGAAGACACGAGGAATACCTGTATTATTATTAATTAAGCAAATTTATTTTCAAAGATGTCATGCGACCCGGAAAGATTAATTTCTGCTGTGGAAAAGAGGCCGTTAATTTATATCTACAAGCTATCGGACCATAAAAATCGAGGAGCAGTGGACAACGAATGGGAAGATGTTAAATTTTAAATGTTAATTTCAGCTTTTTAATTTTTATTACAAAAAAAGTGTTTTTTCAGAACAGTGATTAATTTTAATTGGTAATTTGACGGTGTTAGGTTTTTTTTATAGATAGTGTTTAAGTTTAATTGTTAATTTTAAGGTGTTGGTGTTTTTTAAGTAACAAATAAATGTAGTATTAAAAAAGAAAAATTGGTTTATTTGAATTTTCTTACCAATGTAACAAAAAGTTTTTCCCCCGGAGTTACAGCTTTCCTGTAGTTGGTATCCTGTCTTTTTATCCAGTGTTCAATTAAGTTCAATAGGAAATCGAGCGTACGCGGCGTCATTCGTGTGTAATTTCTGAATTTATCCTCATACTTTATCATTTCCCTAATGAATTTAACTAACGTGTTCTCCGTGGACCTAACTTCATTTATAGGATGAACCCATAACTTCTTAAACTGTCACCAAATATACTTTGCCATATTGTGATAGCACAAAACTCTTCTTCCGAGTCAGAAGACATATTGTTTGTTCACTTTGAAGGAAACAGAGATACTGGATAGAAATAGCTTTTGAAAAGTAAACAAACACTCTTTAAAGACGCAATATTCTCAGAATCAAATCGTCCCCCCCCCCTCTTCGACCCTCTGTTCGGTTTCATGAGGTGTGCGTCAGCACAAGACAACAGTCGAAAACCGTCTCGTTGAAGACCGTCTCGTCGAAGACTGGTTCGGTGTGCGCCCACCCTTATAGCCGAGTCATATAATAAGTTTGATTTAAAATGCAATTGGTCATTGCTACTATATTTATAAGCCTTATAAATTTCAAATTCCTCCAGCGCGTTCATATAAGTGCCTTTTGTGCAAATATGTATGGGTTTAAAATTGGTAGCGAAATCACTGTATTGGTGATTATTGTCTATAAGGTAAATCGCGTAATTTGACTTGTTTCCGTCCAAACTTTTGTTAAAAATGGCCTACCGGTTTGACCTTTATAGAATTTATCACAATCACTGCATTGGATTCTGTATAACCCAGTTCTTTCTTCAACGGGTCTATTTATTTTTTGACTGAGTATTTTTCGTACACTATTGTTGGTGCGGAACGCTGTAGTAATGTTGATTTTACGAAGAGTGTTACTTATAATATTGGGAAGAATGTTACCATATAATGTGGATATATACTTAGTTTTAGTTTTTTCCTTCTAAATGTTATTTTTGTTCGTGATTTATTTTTGTTTTTTGTTCTTTTGTTTTTTAACTAAGTTCTCAACCATTTGTACCCATTGGCCACGGCTATGTGTTTAATCACATTTAACTCGTCAAGAAAAGCGTCGTCTTCAAGTGGTACAGAAAGTAATCGGTGTACAAAGCTATTGTAGGCTGCCATTTTTTGGTTGATAGAATGGTGTAAATCAGCATGGATTGTGGTGTCCGTGGTGGTCGGTTTCCCATAGGTATTATATTTAAATGTGTCCTTGTGTCTAGGTACAGTTATGTCCAGAAAATTTAGCTTTTGCTCTATTTCAATTTCAAGGGTAAATTGAATGTTTTGGTTTATGCTGTTCAAATAGTTTTTCAACTGTTTGATTTGGCTTACTGTCCCGTCATATACATACAATACAAGTATCGTCCATATAACGGGTGTAATGCACATTTTTTTCACATAATTTTTTGTTTTTTGTGAAGAGGTGAGTGTTTTCATAATAATTTAGGTAAACATCAGCTAACAGACCCGATAACGGCGAGCCAATGGCTAAACCTTCTCATACAATGCTTTTAAAACTTTTGTTTTTATTAATCCCGGTTTTATTTTTAGTTTCCTTCATATACTACGACATTTAACTTTGCAGAAAGCTCCAATGTACAGTTAGCAGGTAACAAAATTCGCCCCGAAGTTTTACTGTTATCATGTGACTCGAGTAAAATCGTGTTTTTCATCTTGTTTATAAGCAAATATCTTTAATAAAAATTTTAATTTACAATTTGTGTCGCCTACGAATTGTAATTTAGATGTTCATGAACAATTTCTTGCAAATTACAAAAGATTATCTTCAAAGTTGGATGAAAGATAAGTTATATTGAAGAGGACTGCATAGGACTGTTTCAAGACCGAAACAGGACCATACAGGTCTGTAGCCTTCCATAATTTTACCATCCTTTGAAGATACTCTATTGCAGTTGTTCATAAACGTATACTGTAACCAGTAACCTTATAATTACAAAATTTTAATTGTTAATTTTTCTCAAAGATAAACAGGACAAAAACGTGTTTTTTCCTTGAAGCCAGGAAAACGTCGGACATCTTTTGTTATCTTCAGATTATACATTGGAGTTTTTCGAAAAATTCACTGATGCAAGTAAATGGTTAAAATAAAAAAATAAGATTGCAACTAGGTACCCTAAGTCCTTACATGTGATAGTTTAGAGCGCCATGTTGTGGATAAAAGATTCACAAACAAGACCAACAAGCAAGCTGCTAGCCACATTGTGCAACTACAGTGTAGTGTACAGGCAGTAGACGACACCATTGCCTAGCCGTTGTCCCAGAACTGGCAATATGTTATCTCACTCGTTACTATCTTATAGTCGCGTGGAGTATTTATAGAGGTGCCCCATTCTGTTGAGGATCGTTTTCTTCGGAGCGTCTACCGAGAGGTCGCCTAAGTCGTTAACGACGACCGTACGATTTGAATGGTCGTTCAAGAAAGAGTGAATATAAATTTGCAGCCGTTAACGTTATTTGACGTGAGAAGACCACGAGCTCCTTCGTTTTCTGGCGTGCATAGTGAAATTATTTTCGAGGATGTAGCGAACCATCCCCCATCCTGGCAGCTAATGCGTCTTACAAGAATCAAGGATCGAAGACAATTCATGGGCTGAGTTTGGGAAACCAAACAAGTTATTTAATTAACTTGTATTTCTTTTAATAATTACTTGTATAATTTCAATTTAAAATTGTTTGACTAAAGTACACCACAACACTAAACATTTGTAATATCTTCAATAACTATATATTATGCAACAATGTGTAATTCTTGTTCAAAGTAGGCAAACAAATAAGACTATTTTAAAACGTTCGTAAGACTTTTTGTTCGTAATTCAGATCAATTGATCAATGATTTTCAGGTTAGCAATTCGTTAGGCCTACACCAAAGAAAATAATAGTTACGTTCTGTACGATGATCTTTGTACGTATTGTCTTCGATTAATCTTAGCACGAAGTCAAACTGTCCAGCAGAAAGGCAGATTTCTGAGCTGAGAACATTTCGCTCCATTCACTCAGATGGTTATTGATAAAGTTTGTATACAGCTCCATTGGAAGTAGGGCCTACAAAGAAATAGAGCTCAACTATCGTTACGCGATCTCGAACCTTGCACTGAAGAAAACGTATATCTACACCAAGGCGTATTTGTCTCTACACCACAATCGGGCACCCGTCCTCTACAATACTCCGCGCGACTATACATTATGATAGTAACAAATAACAACTACGATAACGTTATACCAGTTCTGAGACAAGGGAATGATGTCGTCTACTGTCTGTAGATTAGTAGCACAATGTCGCTAGTCAATCTTCATTTTTGAGCTCAAACAGACAGTGTTGTTTGTCTCTTTTCAATCAAAAGGCAGTTAAATAATTCTATTTTATGTCCAGTCACTTTAAACTCGTTCTGTTAAACACAACCTTCCTCTAGAACTATGTGTCCGCGAATGAAAACACGTTAGTAGTGAAAAATCAACAAATCGTAGGCGCTCCGAGCAAAATAACCAACGATATCGTTGAATGATCATCGCGACCGTCCCACCGAATAAATCGTACCGTAACACTTCTTAGCCCGGCAGTGGACTATCTGGATAGATGAGTTTTCGACTGTGGTCTTACTAATGAAGAAACCTAGCATATTTTTATGACCATCCCACTCACTAAATTTAATCCAATAACTCAATGGTATTAATTAAATTACAAGTGAAAAAACATGGACCAAGACCGGGATTTG
>JAGFPH010001301.1:269287-284052 GCA_018207615.1 Philaenus spumarius | reverse complement strand
ATTCTTTTTGCAGCCTACAGTGGTGTTATTTATTATTATTTTTAATTCATCTGATAAATTATAAAATTTTGTTATTTAGCTACCGTTTGGGCCATCATCGTCCGTAAATAAAGTAAATGTGATAATAACATTCTTAGATAAGCGATCCGTTTTTCTCACACGACAAAGGCAACGATCGGAAACGGTATTTAAATGAATATGCAGTAACTAAGGGCTGTGTGAACAGTTTAACCTTTAATTGAAATTACTAGAATAAATATACCTACTGACTTCTGTCACGAATGCTTGGGAGAAAGGCCCTTCTTATCTATGCAATTCCGAGTTGGTTGTTCACCTCCGGTGACATTTTACCATCTGTTAAGCATCACGCTGCATCCTAACAGGGTGATGTCCTGCTTAAAGGCTAATAAAAGTTGTCGTTTATATTCGAAACAGATTCACATAGCAAAGCAAAACCATTTTAAGAGCAGATACATTTAGAAATTCCTATTTACTTCCAAGTTCTAATTAGACAAATAAATTTATTCGCTCCTTACGCTAACGGTTGCAGTTATCAAAAACAAATAGGACAACAGATTTTGGTAACCTATCAGTAATTTGCAATACGGCTGATTTTTTTATAAGTACTTTAAAGTATGTAGATTAACATAAAAAAAGTTTACCAGTCTATCGATTTCCCAAAGTCGAAAAAAAATCGATTATCATTTTTTTTCGATTATCCTTAATATTTCGAGCTGGGATGAAGATAGAGAAAAATAAAAAATACCACCGTGTAGGGGAGGTATTTTTCAACAAAAAAGGTCATATGTATTTATTTCGTCCGAGCAATGGTTTGTATGGAAAAAATTCTATAATGCAGGTATGTATTTTGCAGCAGGGGAAATCACTATAAGTTGAAATCTCATTCATAAATATGAAGCGTTGGCTCATTCTAAATTGGCCAAATTTTAATATATCGAATTGAAACTTGATATAGAAGTTAAAATATATATTTTAAACATTTATGTTGGGTCTCAGCTTGTTATCTTGAAAATTACCCGATCTAGAGCTACTTGACTTATCAATGGGTTTCTCGATTTTAGGAGTACCGGACCCACCAATTCATTTTAAACAGCTCCAGTTTAGAAAATTTTCAAAATATCAACCTGAAAGTTTTTTTACAAGTTAAATATATAGATTCAAACAAGATCAAGGAGTATAAACCTTTTTTATTATTTACTTTTCAAAGCACAAGTAACTTAAAAAAGTATAATTTTAGACCTTTTTAGGTTTTTCATCAAAACGCTTGAGTTAATCGGCTGCAGATTAGTCAATTTTTTAAATATAGTTTTTAAAATAAGTATAGCAAAAAACAACTGTGTTTTTAATTTCTGTACCAATTTTTAAATCGATATGTTAAAAAATGTCGAAATTGGAGTCGTTGAATCCAAAGGTGTTATAGTTAAAACGAGATAGGTAAAACAGAAGACTATTTTCAAGCGCCTCGTTTTTAAAAATAACACGAAAAAAATCGTTCATACTTACTAAGAATATTTATACAGGTGTACTCAACTTGTAAAACAAATTTGATGTTGATATTCCAAAAATTGATGAAACTGGAATAGATAGAAATTAGTTCGTGGGTCTGGTACTCCTAAAATCGATAATCGAAATCGACTCCTAGATCGGGTCGTTTTCAAGATAACAAGCTGAGACTCAGAATAAATGTTTAAAATATATATTTTAACTCCTACGTCAAGTTTCAATTCGATATATTAAAATTCGGCCAATTTAGAATGAGCCAACGCTTCATATATGAATAAGATGTCCCCTTTTAATGATTTCCCCTGCTGCAAAATACATACTTGCATTATAGAATTTTTTCCAGACAAACCATTGCTCGGACGAAATAAATACACATGACCTTTTTTGTTGAAAAATACCTCCCCTACACGGTGGTATTTTTTATTTTTCTCTATCTTCATCCCAGTTCGAAATATTAAAGATAATCGGGAAAAAAATGATAATCGATTTTTTTTTTTCGACTTTGGGAAATTGATAGACTGGTAAACTTTTTTTTATTTTAATCTACATACTTTAATGTACTAATAAAAAAAAATCAGCCGTATTGTAAATAACTGGAACTTTTGGTCTAAATTTACCCCTACCGACTGGCCTAAAGCGTTTAATGAATATAATGTTCTGCGACTTAATTTTGGTCTTCCCTTTAAGTAAGAGATATTGGTCTAATAAAACATGCTCAGTACTAAAGTTTTAAATAATATTTAGAAGGTTAACAATTACTTTGAACTAATTTGATGCTCTGCTTACTAAGGGAGTTTCGATTTTTGTTGTTCTTAAAACCCCCTATTTTCCCACCTAACCTAACAAGCAAATGGTTGATGTTATACAAAAAACCTTCAAATCTAATATTTTGTTACTACTCTTAAGAAGTGTAACATTGTTTTTTACTTTCTCCACCCTATACGTAGTAGGCCTATATGGAGAAAGTATTGTTTTCGTCCAAATTTTCGAATTTGATTTTTTAGTGGTATTATCTGTTTTGGTGCTCCTGAACCCCAAAGAATTGTTTAGTGGAATTATTTGTTTTGGTGCTAAAAAAGTGTTTTTTTGGTGATGTCTGTCCGTGTGTCCGTCTGTCTGTGTGTCTGTTAGGACGTGTACAGAGCTGGAGACCATACCAACGGTCCGATTTTGATGAAATTTGGTATGTAGGTGTAGTACTGGAATATCTCCAGGGAATTTTTTCACTTTTAAAATTTTTTGATTTTTAAGGGGTTTGACCCCCCAAAAATGGCAAAAAAAACGAGAAAAATCAAAATGTCTCAAAAACGCCTCTAACGATTTTGATAAAATTTGGCTTATTTGTAGCCCTTAATGTACCCTACCATATGGAATAAACCGCATCTTTCTAAAAATTCTCGTTTAGGTAATATGCCTAATAATAATAATAATAATAACTGATTTTTGGGGGTTTTTGACCAAAAAGGAGGTTGTTTTTCAAAAAATTTCAAAACGTCTTTTCGTGCATCTATACAGGCCTAATTGACATGTTTGGTGCAAATTTGTTCGAAATCGATCGAATAGTTTTAATAATAATAATATTAATATTTATTAGTTAATATTTTGAATGAAACTAATATGAAAAAGTAAAATTAATATGTGTATTACATACATCTAATATTTTCCTTGGTATGTCCTACTTTTGCAATTCTAAATAACCACCTCCTATACTACTCTTGGGAAGGTATAAAGTTTCAACTGGGAGAAAGTATGTGGCAGTTATCTGGTACCGTTTATTACACTAAGTGAGTTAATTGTTCTATTTTCAAAAATAGATATACACTTTTGAATTGACTGTGTATTGGGGTTTTGGGGTCTAGGAACCATGAAAGGAAAAACTAGGAAGACATTTTTCGGACGTAACAAACATGGTGAAGACTACAAATAGGTACTTTCTTTGAAATATACCTAATACGGGTTAACGCTATCGAAAATCCTTTTATAATACGAACGAGCATCGAATACCTTAAAAATCAACTTTGAAGATGAAATTTTAAGAAACAAATTTCGATTGGCTTCAGCGTGTGCATAAACATCTTCAGTGTGCAACACTTTTGTACTTTTGATAATATTATGATATTAGAGGTAGCATATAACTAAATCTTTGATTGGTAATATTTAAATCCGTCGGAATAGGCATTTTTAGAACTAAAAATTACTACTGTGGTCAAGATAAAAGCCAGTACGAGGTTAATGTATAGTTTAATGTTATAATAAATTTTACAACATTGTATGAGAACGGTATCCAAGTCACTATTGATAATAATAATTTGATCTATTTTGTTTCCGTCGTGTGACTTCGTCTGCGTACTTTATATATGACGTGTTTCAAAAACTATGTTTCATCATCAGATATAATAAATTAACAGTTCACATCACACATAACACAACAACATGCAACTCACGACACATAACACATAGTAATTGTCCAGTAGACGTCTACAGGTCGGGACACACACGACCGAACCGCAACAGCCTACACCGGATTCCAGTACAGGTCTTACGGGAGAATAGACATGCTACTACCATTACAGCGAACATCACGTTTATTGTCATGCGGGTTGCGTCTACTGACCGAGCGTAGCCTGGGAGTTGATGTTTTTACTTTCTCACTATACTATAGTATAGAGAAAGTATAGTGATCGATGTTGAGATTTTTGTGGAAATATCCGTTTTGGGACCTCCTGAGTCCAAAAAAGTGGTTTTTACAAATGTCTGTCTGTATGTCTGTATGTATGTCTGTCTGTATGTATACAAAGCTAGAGAGAAAGCTATTCAATCGATTTCAACCAAATTTGCACCAGACATGTCCAGTAGGCCTGTAAAGATGCACGAAAAAGGGTTTTGAAAAATTTGAAAAACAACCCCCTTTTTGGCCAATAAATCAGTTATTACTTTTTTTATAAAAAAACGGCTCTAACGATTTTGATAAAATTTGGCTTATTTGTAGCCTTTAATGTGCCCTACCATATGCAAAAAACTGCATCTTTCTAAAAATTCTCGTTTAGCTAATAATAATAATAATAACAACTGATTTTAGGGAGTTTTTTGGCCATAAAGGGGGTTGTTTTTCAAAATTATTCAAAACCTTTTTACGTGCATTTATAAAGACCTAATTGACGTGTTTGGTGCAAATTTGTTCGAAATCGATCGAATAGTTTTCTCTCTAGATAATAATAATAATATTTATTAGTTAATCTCCAACTTTAATAAAAAATCACCTCCCCTACCCCACCCTACAAGTCACAGTGAATCTGATTAATAATTTGAATATGTTTGTGAGAAAGTATGTGCCAGTCCCTGGTACCGTTTATTTAGGTGGCTATTATCGCTGAGACTCGTAAGGATAACATGGCTTATGGGTGCTCTGCTCTGTACTGCACGGTGAACGTGGAACGGGTGTAGTGTTGGCCAACACACGGCGGGGGAATAATATAATGGAAACGTATGAAATAATTGTCCTAACATCACCGTACAGAGGGCGCACCGTGTCAGTTAAGTTTTGTTTATTTTTCACGTTGACGGTGCGGCCACGGTATGGATCCCGAAAGACTCTTCGAAGAAATTCGAAAGTTTCCCGGTGTATACGATCAAACCAATGAAAATTATCGAAACGTGGACTACAAGGAGCAGATTTGGAAAAATATCTCATCCAAGTTACAAGTTAAAAGTAAGTAATTACTCAATTAGTCATTGGCCATCACACGGCCATGCTACGGTAAAGTGTGGTCTCACTGAGAACGAGCCGAGATACGGCCAACACCAGGCCATGGTGCGGTGGTGATGCTTTGATGTTGGATGCCAACGAATGATTAATTACTTTCGTAGGTCATTGGAAATAACGGCTGTTCACACAAGATTGTTGTGTAAATAGTTTGCTAATTGTTCCAGTACTAAACTGTCAAGAATCTTGGAAAGCACATTGAGCAGAGAGATTAGTCTATAATTTCTGTATTTACTTATTTGTAAATTTTAATTACTTTAGCAGTTTAAAAAAAAACTGTAGGATTAACTGAGGATAGGACACTGGAATTTATTCTATAAGTTAAAGGGTCAATTAAAACTGATTATATTTTCTTTCACGAACCGGGTAAGTCCGCGGAGCTGAAGACACAGCACAATCACAATTTGTCAGTTGTCAGTCTCAATGACAGTGTAAGTTGGAAGTCTGTGTCAACCTCGTATTGCGTGTCATCGACCACTGGATGCCCGACTTAATTTCTTGGGCAAGTTTTGTTCCTACGTTTCGAAATGAGTATTCAAGTTTTTTTAATTAAATATTTTCACAGGACAAACTTCTTTCCTAAACATTTTCAACCGAGTTGATTTAAAGTTGTTTATTTAAGGTTGTGATAACTTTGAGAATATAAAAGTTACATTATAAAGTTGAAGCAAACGCACTTTATATTTACTTAATTACAAATAATTTTTTATCTTAGTATCTTTTATGTTTAAGAAATACATTTTTGCTTAAAATCAATTTACACAACGTACACAAACAAGAAAGTAGATGAAAAAATGAGTAGTTGTAAAACGTAAAGACCACCATTTTATTTGAAACCATATTAAAAATAATAATTAACAGTTATATTTATTTTTCAAACTTCTCAGGCCTAGTCACTTTTATAAACCTGTGTCGTTTTAACAGTTTGATGCTAATTTCACGCGTCCAAGCAAATAACTGGCCGAACAATAGTTTAATTTAGTATGGAAATTACTTAAAAATAAAAAAGCAGTTGTTCTATTCTCTCTTCAAAATTCAATTGTCAACATTCACCAAAACTATGAATGTTTTGTACTGTGTAAATATACATTAAACTGCGACTTAAAAAATTGTATTACTAAATTTATAGGTCTACGTATAGGTTCTACGTACCGTTAAAAAGAAACTTTCAATCATTGACATAGAATAAAGTAAAGTAGTATCTATTATCTACAAGTTGATCTGTAGGCCTATCCATTATATCTTTCGTTTCAAAGTTAGGAAAATAAATAGAGAAGTTTTGTTCACTAAACTTGAAACGACTCTCTGTCTGGACAAATATAATCTCCCAACTATCAGAACATTATGTCGACATAAAGTTGCTAATATCTCGAAAAGGAAGAGTTTTTAGAAAAAATTTCAAGAGACAAAACATTTTTATTTCAAAGTGCTTGACCTAAAAAGTTGCTTTCAAATTGATTTCGTAAATTTTATTTTTTACAAAATTTTCTAAGATGTAAGAGTCGACTTAAAATTTACGAAATCGATTTGGAAGCAATATTTGAGGTCAAGCACATTGAAATAAACAATTGTTGTCTCTTGAAATTTTTCCCAAAACTCTTCCTTTTCGAGATATTAGCTACTTTATGTCGATTTATTTCAACACGTTTAGGGCCGCCATTTTGTTTTGGGTGGTCCGATTTTTATTTTCTTTATGTCATTTTCCTAGTCTTAAATAGACCTTTAAAATAAGGTATCACATAACCATACTTCCCATTTAAAAATTTTGAGTTGCCCCCAAAATCCCCCATTTTTAGGGGACACTCAAAATGTCCGATTGCTTCAAAAGATACTTTGGGCTAAGTTAGTATCGTTCCCCAAAGAATATTTGTTTGTTTTAACAAACACAAAAGTTAAGTGGGGTGGGGACTTTTAAGACACCTGGTATAGGCTATATTGAACATGAACTATCGAAAAAAATTGGGTGTAGGACCACACGTCGGAAGTGATAACTTCTATGACCGATTTATATTTGTATCAGTATTAATATTAGAGGAGAATAAGAGTCAACAAATTACACAAGTCAATATATTGTCAAAAAATATTATATCATATTTTGAAATTGCATGATTAATTATTCAAATAAAAAATTATTCTAAAACTTGTAAATTAGTAATTTAAGTATATTTTCAGTTATCAGTAAATCTGCAGAACATTTTATTTAATATATTTTCTCACATTATACACTACACATTTTTATTCCATTTTAAGCTTGTATATAATCTAATTATATCAAATTATAAATAATCAATATGAAAATTCACCGTATATTCCATTTGTTTAGTTCAAAATAGAGTAAAGTCTTTAGCTTTGACTAAATAAATTTAATCTGTTTTTCAATTTCCTAAAGTGTATAAGAAATTGTAGAAACTATACAAAATTTTAAAAATTGTGAATTATTTAAAATTGTTAATTATCTTAAAAACTGTTAATTTAAAAAAAATAATATGATTTCCTTTCTGTCAATCAGATTTAAAAATGCGTAATCAAAGGTTATACATTTTCCATTAAAAAAAGTTATGGAAAATCCTCAAATAATAACAAATATAATTGTAACTGTCAATGTCCTTACCGACTTTCTGTCGGATTAACGAATCCAACAAAGAAAATTCAACACTCTTATCTATATCATGAGTCACTTTTTATGTATATAGTAAATCACGTGAAAAGAGGTGACGAAATATTTATAACAGAAATTTTAGTATTATTAAAAAATAAGACAACGATTTTAAGTTATATTTTGGACTTATTCAAATTAACTTTTAATTTAATCAAATGATACTAAAAGTATTCAAACGGCCAAATAAAAACCGTTAAAACTCTCACCGATGTACAATATACTCGAAGTTACGATGAGTAAACAGCCTATGGGTTAGTAGTTCTGAGTAATCGCAGGTGGCAGCACACAACAACGTTCCCCGATGACCACATCAACACAATATCAAATATTTAAAGCAGAAGACCGTTAGAACACTCGACGATTCACACTATACTCACACGTTGAGCTGATAAGAACAGATACTGCACTTTGATCTTAGCCAAGAGGCCGAGAAGCGATACTATTACAAGGCACTTTGAGTAACCAGTTAAAACGTTCCTAATCTGTAATAGCGTGAAGTTTATATAAATTGTAATTTTTGTATACCGGTCACGGTAAGAAAGAGCACGGTTTTGCCTTCAGGATTACGTTTGAAACGTTACTCGCTACGTTTTAACACGGAAGCACGCGCTTACTTGTCTATATACTATGTATCGCCTATTCCCTCTCCACGCTCTGACTTGTGTCTACGCAATAAGTTCGTGACGCGAGTTCAGAAATATAGTCAAGCGAAAGTGCCCAACGGGCCAATAGAAGTTATCACTTCAAAAAACCAAAAATGGCGTAAACCTTGTAGATTGTCTCAGTGAGCGATAAGAAAGTTCAAAGTCAACGCTCCTTTTACCAACTTTGAGTCTTGCTTTCCAACTTTCCAACATAATAGCGGCTTGTTCTAAAGTGTATCCGCTTCTTTGTGAAGTTTGTAGCAATACGAAAATTAGTTTCTGTGCGTTATCGTCAGTTCTTGTTCAATATATACTCAAGCATAGTTATAATAATAATAATTTTTTAAAAAATTGCTTGACGTTCTAACTTATAGTCTTTTGACAGTATGTTTTCAATTTGCAAACATATATTATGTAAGTTAGTATGTATATTAATTATTGTCTATTATTATTATTATTTTCGGACACTACAATAAAAGACTACAGCTTACGTAATATTTTTCGTGCTATCGGCGAGGCTTACGACGGTAAAATACCAGACGAAATAGACTGTTCAGCTACACAGTACTCTGCTTCAGAAACTCATCCAGACGACTTGTAAGTTTACTTCGTTATTAACGATTTCCGACTTTTATTTTTTTGTTTTCTAGTTAGTTCTTGTTAGCGAATTTTTATAGGAAAAATGAGCTATTGCAGGGGCCCTTATGGTAAGACCCAAGGTCGGGAGTAACAAATGAGCACCAATCACGTTTTGGAGAACACGTTTTGCGGTGTCATTAAAAATCATATATATATATTTATATATATATAGGATGTATATATTTATGTATATATGTGTGCGCACTCTAATGGACGCATTTTACGTCCGATTTGAACCAAATTTAGTACACACATTGGGTTTCCAAGTCGCTTGAACTGGTAGGTTAGCCAAAAAAATTGACCGGAAGTAGACCACATTTTTGACCGGAAGTAACTTTATGTATATATGTGTGCGCACTCTAACGGACGCATTTTACTTCCGATTTGGTTCAAATTTGGTACACACGTTGGTTGTCTAAGTCACTTGGACGAGTTCGTTAGCCAAAAAAATTGACCAGAAGTAGACTACATTTTTGACCGGAAGTACCATGTATGTAGGTATGCGCACTCTAACGTACGCATTTTATGTCCGATTTGGTCCAAATTTGGTACATAGGTTGGTTTTCTAAGACGCTTAGACTAGTTCGTTAGCTAAAAAAATTGACCGGATCTAGAACAAATTTTTGACAGGAAGTAACTTTTTGTATAAGTGTGCGCACTTTATAACAGACGCATTTAACGTCCGATTTGGTCCAAATTTGGTACACAGGTTGGTTTTCTAAGTCGCTTGGACGAGTTCATTAGATAAAAAAATTGACTGGAAGTAGATCAAATTTGTGACCGAAAATAACATATATATGTGTGCGCACTCTAACGGACACATTTTATGTCCGATTTGGTCCGATTTGGTCCAAATTTGGTACGCAGGTTGGTTTTCTAAGTTGCTTGGACGAGTTCGTTAGCCAAAAAGGTTTACCGGAAGTAGACCAAATTATTGACCGGAAGGAATTTTTTTTTAAATTTTTCGTACTAAAATTATGATTTTTTAAAGTTTTCTTAAAAAAAAATAGACATACGAAATAATTCTGCACATTTAGTTTTTTTACGCGACCTTATAGCCCATATGGTTCCCCCAAAAACAATCAAAATAAAATACCCTAAAAGTACCAGAATTAAATCAACGGCTTTTACCGTGGTGACCGATGGCAATATATTTGGTACATGCTGGCAGCACCTTCGTGAGTAGATCAATTTCCCAAATAGTTGTTTGAAGCCCATAAACATATATAAATTTAATTTTGGAAATTCGCTCAACTCACGTCAGCGGTTCAGCTGCGAGGTCGAATTATTTTGTTTTCTAGTTAGTTCTTGTTTAATATATTCTCTAACAATTAAAATATCATAGATTTTCAAGATGAACCAGTAAAAGTAGAGTGCGTTTAATATTTCGCCCATTGCGTTTAAACGTCCGGAATAAATATCGGTAGTTGCTTATTCTTCCTGGTGTCGAAAAGCCGAACTATTATTTATCATTATGTTTAATATTTTGTCACGCACAGGAAGCTGGCTGGCCTTGCATGCAGTCCTCTTATATAGTGATGTGTGTGCCATAGGCCTAACCCAACCTATGTAATCCTCAACAGCCAAACGTTGTAGGCTTACTCATTGTTTATAAATAGCCTACAATTTTTACGTCTCAACAGCTGACTGAAATTTTGATCAAATACCTACTGTGCGTCCGGACTTTAGTTGGCAATACAGGAAAGGCCATGCAATGCATTTCATATGAAGTTTCCGTACTACTACCCGCACTGCTGACATTCTTAAATCATTTTGATACTACTGTTCGCAATATTGAATATAAGTTGAAGACTAGGTGGTAACTATAACTTGTTGAACATCCTTTTTACTGTAGCTGTGAGTAACGATATCGCATTTGTCGACATGCAGTCGCGTCGCGGCGACAGCCACAGTCATCCGAATGTTGTCAGGGCTGGTAGTAGCCCCGCAACCGCCCATATGGCCCGTACTGCCAACTAAAGCCCGGACGAACAGTAAGTTTGATTATATGAGCCTAAAAAGCGTGTGTCTACATTTTCAAATCTCTAATTTTAATTTATATTCCAATAATATAAGCTCAAAAATGGGCAGAGTCTGGAAATAATTCTTGGAAAGCAGGAAATTGTTTCAATCTCTTTGATTTACAATAAAATAAAAGTATTTGCAGTTTTTCCCATTTCTCCTTGTGAGCTTTGACTTGAGATCACAGAAATATCCACATGTTTGGACTTTTTTTAGTTTTTCGCAAATAAGTAAAAACCCTTCCATTCTTCAGAAAAAATCTTACAAGAATTGTAGAGCACAAAATTCTGCATCTACTAAGTACCTGATGAAAAAAATTCTGTCAATAATAGGTGATATATGGCAGGTAAAATAAAGTGTTTTCTAGTTATTCTTATTGTGTCGAAAACACAAATGTATAATTCTGTTGTATTCTTGTTTTTCATTTCAAATATTTTCATGATTTTTAAAATATAAAAAATACTTTTTTTACTGAATTTATATATCTGTATCATCAGGTACTTTTTTTGTTTTTTAACGTCCTGCTATTTTGCACTTTAAGGGTCGGCTCTAGCTGTCGGCCATGTTGGTTGACACTCCATAAGACCAATGTTAAATTAAAATCCATATTTTTCCTTTATTTTTGATCGGATAATTATGAACGATATGTCATTTTAAAGCTATGGCCAATACGCATGCAAATGGCTTTTCCAAAATTAAGAAAAACGTTTTGTTTAATATTTATTAACAATTTAAAAAATTAATTTTTAATAATTTTTTATGTTGTCACTATTAGTTATAGCGAAAAAGTACCAAGCCATTTGCATGAAGAATTTCGTCCCCAAGAGTTTTGTATTTTTTTGAAAACGCTATTTGAACAATTGCGGGTTTTAAATGGATTTAGGCTGAGCAATGTCCGTGTAACATACCGCCGCTATAGAGTGACTTTAAATATTTTTTTACGATGTAACTATTAATTATAGCGAAAAATTATCAAGCCATTCGGATGAAGAATTTTGTTCCCAAGAGTTTGGTATTTTTTTGAAAACGCTATTTGAACAATTTCGGGTTTTAAATGGATTTAGGATGAGCAATGTCCGCGTAACCTACCGCCGCTACGCTGGAGTCGCAGGTTGCTTTCTGTTTTACTAGAGCCGACCCTTAAGGCTAATGAAGACGGGACCTACAGTTTTACGTGGAATCCGAACCACAGCCAATGATGTCTGTTAAGAAACCATTTAGAATATTATTCGGGGTCAATGGGAATTGAACCCGGAACTTTTCCATTGGTGGTTGCCATGACGATTGGTAAAGCTTTCACGCCTTAACAACCAAGGCCATCGTGGCTAGTCAACATCAGGTACGCAGTAGATGGGGAATTTCGTGTTCTACTATTACTACAGTATGAGTTTTTCTGTAAAATGGATCTTTTTTTAGTATTTGTGAAACATGAGAAAAAGTTCAACAATTTTGATGCTTTTGTGGTCCCACGTCTGAATTTCAATAGGAGAAATGGGATAAACTTCAAATCCTTTTACTTCTATGTAAAACAAAAAGATTGCAACGATTTTCAGCCTTCCAGGAATTATTGCCAGGAAAAATTCTATTTTTACTGGCCTATTACAACATGCACGAGAACACTAAAATTGGCCGCTGTGTGTGAGGGTGTGTGTGTGTGTTTTTGTACTAACTTTAAACCAAATTTAATCTGCCAAATAATGCTACAATAGATTTGAAACGGAGGTAGCTTTTGACACCTTCTTGTTAAGAGAATCACCGTTGATCGTTGATGTTTGAAAGCGAATTTCTTGAAAAATGTATTTGATGGTATAAAGTTGGTCAGCAAATCACCTAAAATAGTGTTTTGTTCTGTTTACTATTCACAATAGAAGTATTGTTATTCTCAACGAAGAAGTATTGTGAATTGTTAATTCTGAACGAATTGATATTAGGCTTGTTGTAAATAACACACAGCATATTATAATATGTAATGCAAGATATGCCAAAATACAGATTAAATAAAATCTACTGCTGGTTATCCGTGCCACAAGAAAGACTATATAAATGTTTGACCTTGGATAATGATTGTCGGAGGGGAGCTAACTAGCAGCAACAGCTTGCATACTCAAAGAGTCAAAGTCAACGCACTTTGTGTTCATTACCTGCTTTGAATTATGAAAGTATATTTACACAGAAGGCCTGATGCAAATGGTCGAATCTAGTTGAATTTGTATGAAGATACTACGTAAGATATGTCCAAAATGTTTGCCCTCCCCTCCTTAAACGGTGATAACTGCTTGAAATTACCTACTGTCCTACCTCTCAAACGAACTACCATAAACTATAGATTAGATTTAGAAAAACTGTATTAAAAATGTGATAACCATTTTGTTAGTAACTCGATTCAATGGCCGATGTAATATTCCTCTTTATGTAACACTAGCTGCCCGATCCTGCTTTGCACGGATAGACAAATCAAAGTTAAATGTATATTAACAAAAAAATATATCAATAAATATATTACACTATGTATTTCTTATGGGGATTTTTAGTAACTTTGACCTCCCGAACCCCCCCCCCCCCTAAAATATCGAATTTTTTGAAAACCTTCTTAGCGACCACCTAGGGCCCTAGAGGAAGCTACCTACCAAATTTCATTCCAATCCGTTCGGTGGTTTTTTTTTAGTAACTTTGACCCCCCAAACCTCCCCTAAAATTTCGAATTTTTTAAACCCTTTCTTAGCGAGCACTTAGGGCCCTAGAGGAAGCTACATACTAAATTTCGTTCCAATACGTTCAATGGATTTGGATAAATCGTGATTTAGTAAATTTGACCCCCAAACCCATCTAAAATTTCGATTTTCTTTAAAACCTTTCCTAGCGACCACCTAGGGCTCTGGAGGAAGCTACATACCAAATTTCTTTCCAATCCGTTCGTTGGTTATTTGTAGTAACTTTGACCCCCCCCCCCCCCCCAACAAGGTTGACAACAAGGTTGGCGACTAAGTTGATCGTCTGTGGCTCTGTGGGCCCTATAAAAGTTACAGAAATCAATCTCAAACAGATTCAAGTTAAGAGGTATGGGTTCCATACATTTGGTACACCCTATATATCCTGGTGAATGCCTTTAGGAATTTTCAGAATGGTAAAGATACAGAACAAAATAGTAATACTTCGCGGAGAACAAAAGAGCATGATTGTATTTGTTGAGTTATTCGCCGTCGCATTTAGTGCCATTCGTTTTAGCAATCGTTTTGATTAAAGACGTAAACAAAGGTTACTTTTGTGTTTATCCGTGTGTGCTAATCAGCTGTATCAATGTACGGTACATATGACTACAATAACAACACAAAACTTAATCTAAAAATCGTAAACATAACCTTAAATGGTTCTCAAATTTGTTCACAACTAATTGACGAAATCAGCTGTTTATATGGTATTGAATAAATCAAACAATATAACCACGTGCATACGCCAATACTATTTTGTTATTCACGTACGAACTTATACTTGCGGGAATTGATCCCAATCAAAG
>JAGFPH010001301.1:252288-267198 GCA_018207615.1 Philaenus spumarius | reverse complement strand
TCTGGCGTGATGCAAGATCTCGCGAGAAATCTGGCGTGACGCGAGATTTCGAAAACATAGCCAAGTCGAAAGTGCCCAACGGGCCAATAGAAGTTATCACTTCAAAAAGTGAGCATATGGAGGGACAAAAAATACTCTATGTATGATTGTAATAATTTTTTATTGCTTCATAACCATATAAAGATAGATTGCTGTCCACAACTATAGATAGGCTAACTAGGGTCGCTCGGGGTATAGGCATATGTGTTAATTTACAGGTGGGCACACATATTTTCAGGAATTCAATGTACTCTCTTGGTAGGTCTACATATTTAATATTTTAGCTTTAAGTAATATCATTGTAGTATGCTTACATTTCAAATACGTATTTTGGAAATAGTGGTAGCATTGTAAGGTGGTATCGAACCTGGCTCCGAGGCTTGAGGTCTTCGCAACGAATTCGGGTGACGACCGGGTATGTTTGTTAAGTAGGAAGATTAAAAAGTCGATTTTCAGGCAGTGATAGTTCGTCGGTGCATATCGCCTTAGAACCCTCCTGAAAGTACTGCTTTATAGCTAATTTAGACAAGCTATTGCAGTGACCCTTGTGGCAAGACCTAAGGTCGGGAGTAGTAAATGAGCACCAATCATGGTCCCAAGAATACGTTTTGGGGTGACATTAAAAATTATATATATATATATATATATATATATGTACTCGTAGACCTATATATATTTTGTATATATGTGTTCGCACTCTAGCGGATGCATTTTAAGTACAATTTAGTCCAAATTTGGAACACACTCTGGATGTTTAAGTAGCTCGGACGAGTTCGTTAGCCAAACAAATCCAAGAACTGGAAGCACGTTTTTTTTATATAAATTCCGTATTAAAATTAAATTTTTTATTGTTTTACGCAAAAAATATGTAGGATATATTATTTTGGAAATTTGTTTTTTTTCACGATTTTATCAAAATTTACACTAGGTACCGCCAAAATCAATCAAAACGTAAAATACCATAAAAGTTCCCAGTCCAAAAATACGTGGAGACATCTTCTGTCAGTGGCTGACGGCCAAGTTTAACGCTGCGAGCAAAGTGAAGCAGTCCGTAACCCGAGGCAGCAAGGTCGAGGTGAAAACTCGCTGAAGGCTCAGATAGGAAAACAAATTCTACTAATATATTTCGAACACAAAGGCAGCGCCTTCGCGAGTAAACCAATTTCCCAAATTGTTGGTTGAAGCCCTAAACTATACAAACTCAAATTTTGAAATTCGCTCAACTCACGTCAGCGGTTCAGCTGCGTGGTCGAATTATTTAATCACTGGTAACAATATACATGTATTTGACCGCCACTCAAAGACGAGATAAGGGTATTATTACATTTTAAAAGTGTTTTGAAAATTATTTTTTTACAAACTCAACTCACTACTTTGAATCACGCTAATAATAAACCGACACTAAAATGCGGTATCCATTCATTTATCACCCAGAGTGTATACAGGGTGGAACAAAGTTAGTGTTAAAAACTTCGGGAAATGGTTCTATGGGTAAAAATAAATAGAAAATCACGAATAATATTTTTTCGAAAAACGCTTCATTTTCCAAATATCTGCCATTTTGTTTCTTTTGCTAAACAATTAATATCTAGAGAACGGTTTAACCGATTGAATTCAAACTTGGCATAAAGTTTAACCTAACAATGATCTATCGAATCTATCCTAAGAAAAATAAACGATTATATCCAATCATGCGGTTTAAATGGTGGCTGTTTGAAAATGTCAAACCTAAATTACTCAAAAACCGTACATTTTAACAAAAAATGTCAAGGTATCTTTTTTGTAGCCCTTTTAATTTCCTATCGGATGATTCAACTTTCAAAACAATCGGATGAAGAATAATAACTAAGTTAAAGATAATGACAGCAAATGTACATACAATATTGTAGTATTTACTGTGTTGGTATCAGGGCTCTATAACAAGGGCTATACCGTTTTGCTCATTTTCGGTGACCCAGTATCGATCGCCTATGACGTCACCATGCTGACACTACACCAGCTGTAATATTTCAGTAATGTGCGCGCTGTCGTTAACTCGCTGTTGTAACTCGATGGAAAAGCTTCAGTAAAATAAACCTTAGATATTTATAATCTACATAAAGTACGGATCCTAACAGTATAAAAAACTTTTATTTCAACAGGTATTTCGAATTTCAATAATTGAAAATATTTGAGAATTATCACAGACTGACATGGAAAAGTTACTAAGCGAGAATGTTTTTATTTTTGGGTTACAAACATCTAAGTTTTATTTTACTGAAGCTTTTCCGTCGAGTTACAACAGCGAGTAAACGACAGCGCGCACGAGTCCACTGCTCTAGTCTTCGCAGTTATCAGAACAGTGACGTCAGAGTGAAATTGGCGGAACAGTGTCGAGATCAAAGAAACGGTTTAGCCCTTGTTATAGAGCCCTGGTTGGTATAGGATGCCGCCGGGTTGAATAAACCAATAATTATTACACATAACTTAACTTTATCCTTTATTCTATTGTTTTACAGTTACACCAACCGAAAGGGAATCAAAAGGGATACAAAAAAAGTGTCTTGACATTTTTTGTTAAAACGTACAGGTTTTGAGTAATTTAGGTTTGAAATATTCAAACAGCCGCCATTTTTAAATGCATTATTGTATATAATTGCACATTTTTCTTAAAATATACCATCGTTAGGTTAAACGTCATGCCAAGTTTGAACTTAATCGGTTAAACCGTTCTCTAGATATTAATTATTTAGTAAAAGAAACAAAATGGTGGATATTTGGAAAATGAAGCGTTTTTCGGAAAAATAGTATTCTTGATTTTCTATTTATTTTGACCCATGGAACCATTTCCCGAAGTTTTTAACATTCAATTTGTTCAACCCTGTATAAATGTTAGTAAGCCGCGTGAAAAATCATGGGCAGATAATTAGATACACATAAGAAAAACATAATGTAAAAAAATACTATTTAAAAACAAGAAACTTTATCTAGGCCTACATAACTATGCTGTGGGGATTTTTAACTCGGTAACTGTTGTAAGGATCAATTGTAAGGATTCTATTAAAAGTGTATTACAATTTTAGTAATAACCAAATATTAAATTTAATGGCCCTACTCTTGTTGAACATGTATTATAGGCCCTAGGTATTTCAAACTGTCATGTAACTAATGTAGGTTACATAACAGACTATATTTTAAGAATGGAATTCTTTGAAAATGTATATTTTTTACAATCCTGTTTGTTTATTTCTTTCTTCAGAAGAAACTACTTAGGCCTATACAGACAACAAACTATAGGTCTAACCAAATGTATTGAAACACCTCAATAACTTTAAACCTGTTTGAGATAGATGTCTGTCAAGGCGTATTAAAGAAGGTGTGTGCATCGAGGAGCGTAAACTCGTCCGGCTCGCGCAGCTACGTCACGTGTTACACACTGAACCAGTAGTTCCGAGCGCAATTGTAAGCTTTTGCTCAAACTGCGAATTAAATACTTTATGGTTGTCTAAAAATTATGTTTTTGGTATCGATGGAAAGGTAATAAAGTGAGCATTAAAATGATCTATGCCCATGGTCAAATATTCCTAGGCGTATAATTTTGAAACAAGTCTAAATCTAATATACGGGTTTGAATGACATAAAAATTACCCTAAGTGAGGAAGTTTTTTACTATTACTTTCGGGAGGCATTCAAAGACATAGAAATGTAGAGAATAAATTGTAGTAAATACTGACATAATTTTTTTTTATGAAAGTTGTAGCTGTCCTATATAAATAAGATTGTAATCAGAACCATACATAGTTACTCGCTTCTTGCGGTGATTGAATGTACGCTAATCTAATTTGTTATTAGTTCTAATTTCTCTTCGTTATTTATTATTCACATTGTTGTGAACAGGTAAATTTTGTTTAACCTATAAATATGAATTTTTAAAGAGTTGGCAAATTTAAATAGCTCTATAGGGTAAAACCTTTTACCATCAATAAGTTGGTGATTTTTCCAGTTTATTGGTTTTGTTATGTTTACTAGGCCTACTAAATTTACTTTCAAAAATTGAAATTATCTAAAATTGTGATTTTTAGTTAGCCTACCCAAGGATAAATAATAAATAAAAATAAATATAAACTAATTATCAATGAAATAATTTAAAAATAGTAGTCTAGGTGATAAATAAAAAGTCGTGGTGAATACAACATTGAGTTTTATTTCAGTACTAACCCTAGATTACTTATGTAAAAATTTTGTCACGGTTACTTATGTATCTTAAATTTGACTAACAAATATTTTTTTTTTTACTGTACTAAAATAATTTTGTAATTATTTGTTTGAATTGTAATTGTATCCTAGCATATTTTAGGGTTATATATTTTTGTAAAAAGAGTTATACATCAAACTATTAAATAAAAAATAAATAAATAAAAAGATGACTACTTTTTATTTAAAAATAAAAAACAAGAAATTTGAAAATAATTAAAAATCGTATAAAAATTGTTTAAATATTTTTAAAACACATATTTATGGTAAATTCTTGAGTTGTACTACATTTTTTTAGTAAAATCAAAAGTTTTTTCCCCTATGGTAAGTTCTGTTTTGTTACGTTTTTAAAAGGGTCGTGTTTTCTATATTGAAAAAATGATTGTCTTGTAAGCAGTGTTTGGCAATTATAATGCAATATAATGCTGATTTGTCGGGTCTATTGCACTTAAAGTGAGAGAAATGTTCTTTGGTTCTAATTCTTAAGTTTCTTATAGTTTGACCTACATATTTAACAAAAAGTAAATTAAAAGTGAAATTCAATAATAACCAATATTAATTTAAATACATAATATATTTCACTTACCCGTTTTTAAATTAATTTTGTCTTTTCTTCTGCACGCATTAATCCATTTATTTTGTAGATCAACATTTCTTGGGAATCGATGAAACCTTACTCTTAACAAACTGTCTTTTCGGGTTGAGTTATCGCAGCCAAACACGGCACAAGAAGGCATTATAATTAATGGTTATTAATTATAAGAAATATTATTACAATAATAAACTATGTTGCCTATAATTATGACGTTAAAAATGCTTGAAGGTCGTACAAGTTTCGGCGGTAAATATGGCAAAGGAGTCTAGACTGGATCTCCGACTGTGTAGCAGTCTACGTCACGGGTAGGCTGGAGTGGAGGGAGAACCTGCGCATGCACACACCTTCTTTAATACGCCTTGGATGTCTGTAACTTTTAGTATAACGTGTTGGTCAGCTACTCTAGCTTTCGAAGTGAATCCGTCTCCAGAGCACTGAGTCTCCTCAGCACCGAGTCTCCACAGCGCCGAGCGGGCTACCTGGCATAATCTGACAGTTTTGACAGCCGAAGTGGAATTCACAAAAGCAACGAACCGTGGTAACGGCGTGTGCCCAACTGAACATAGTAGATGATCAGCACTGGAATGACGCGAATTTTGCCTGCATTTCCTAACCTAACCTAACCTAAACTAATACTCCTCAAATTCTAAAGTAACATTGTATTTTTACTTTAATAAAAATATGACAAATATTTACTCCTTCACCGATTAAACTCAGTGAGCCCGGCATTGAAGATATTATCCCTTGTCACTTCCGCCCCAGACCCTTTGATAATTTATGGCCTCGGCGCTGAGGAGACTAATTTGCCCTCGGCGCTGGGAAGTCGCCACCTTTCGAAGTACAGGTGTTACGCACCTTCTTGGGGGGTTTGGCCCAGGATCAACTGCCCCGGTCGCCGCGTCAAGTTGGGTGCCACGAGCTGCCGATAAAATTTTGTTATTGCCTTCCGGACGTACAGGTCACTAGTTTCGGTACGTTACAGATTACAGGACTCGATGTTGTTTACGTCAAACTGACAGTATATCTTTCGCGATTTGAAATCAAAATTAATAAAAACTTACTTGCGTTCATCAATGACGCAAGAAAGATTGACCTCGCTCGCAATACATGGAATGAATACACCGTGAATGAAGTCACAAAACATGTATTGAAAAAACAATATTGCGAAAATAAAAGCAAGAAAAATTCCAATTTAAAGTATATAATACTAGCAAAGGCCAAAGGCGGACATTTGCTTTTGTTTCTGTACCACTTTAATATGCTTTTATTTAATCTCTATTTTGAATGTACAGTAATTTTATTTTAAAATGTAATTTTCATGTGATACAATATTATATAGGCTATCTTTTGTTCTTTTTGCATTTAGGCTTACTCAATAATTAATAACAAAAATCTTTTGCTTACTGTTTCTATTCTCATTTACCAAACATTCATGACAACTATACTTTGTTCGAACAGACGTGCTCTCTAAACCATAAAATCGACCCTCGCTCCCACACGCGCAGACTCACTCACACGGCTTACCTGCTTAATATTCTATGAATCACCAACTAGCCCTATAATAGGGCTACAAAATTGCTACAAAATCACATTTTTCTAACTGTTACGTTTACTTAATTTTTACTTTAATTACTGAATTCTTTATATTATTCCTCGCAAAATGAGTCCAAACATGTTACAATAATTGTGACAACTCTAAGCGGTTTTACGGTCAGTAGGTTACAAAATCATAAATGCGACTACTTAAAAAAGTTTATTGACATTTTATTTGACAAATATGTTATGCTCGTGTTAGTTTAATAATCATAACACCAAATATCAAACCTCAACATTGTCGACAACATAGAATATCAACCACCAACCTGCTCACAGACGTTCAACATTGTCGTCGACAACATGTTGAATAATATGTCAACATAATTATGTTGACGACAATTTTATTCTGCTGACGATTTTTATCATTTTTTGCTGACTAATTTTATTATTTATTTTTTGTTGCTGACGACAACAAAAGTTACAGAAATCGTTTGAATCTCAAACAGATTCAAGTTATGGGATGTGGGTTCCATACATTTTGGTTCACCCTATATAGCCTATCTGGTGAATGCCTTTAGGAATTTTCAACATGGTAAATATACAGAGCCTAAACTTCGCGGTGAACAAAAGAGCACGATTGTATTGGTTGAGTTATTCGTCGTCGTATTTAGTGCCATTCGTTTTAGCAGTCGTTTTGATAAACTTCGTAAACAAAGGTTGGTTTTGTGTTTATCTGTGTGTGCTAATCAGCTGTATCAATGTACGGTACATTATTATTCCTACAATAACAACAAAAAACCTAATCTAAAAATTGTAAACATAACCTTAAATGGTCCACAAAGTTGTTGAAGCATTACAGCTGATTGACGAAATCAGCTGTTTAAATGGTATTGAATAAATCAAACGATATAACCACGTGCATTTTTTTATTCACGTACGAACTTATACTTGCGGGAATTGATCCCAATCAAAGTTGTTGTAGGCCTATAAAATTAGCCGACGATAAGTTACGAACCGAAACAATATCAAAGTATAACGTATATATATACGTTAAGTTGAGACCAGATATGACGTATACATACGTTTTTTAATTTTATTAATTTTTTAAGTAGCAGAAAATGTTTGACATCGAAAATGTTTTAGAATATATTCCGAGTACATAATTTATTCTAACTTCAACTCAAACTTAACAAGCAAATTTGACTTACCTCTAATCGCAAAAGTTTATCGTTATTAGACCCCGGCTTCTGCCATACACTCTCTACTCTGAGTTTGCCTGACACGTGAAATCCAACGTCTTTCCCTTGGCCAGGACCGGAAGCTTCGTTAAGAAGGAGCGTCGACTCCAGCGTGTAAACACTCCCTGTGCCGGGATCGAAGTAGCGTGAACCTCCTGCAGCCGCTGGGGAAGATAAAAGAACAAATCCATAGCAACACAGGCTCCACCAACACACAATGAGAGCTACACTTGGCAGGCCTACAATCATACTTGCTATCTTCTTTCTTTAATAATAAGTTTATAATGTTAGTTCATTTGTTTTACTCTTATATTCCTGAGTTAAACGAGGCACTTTTATTACAATATTTGTATCGTGTATGCTTATTTCAATTGAATATTTTATAATTTATTTGTTCACTTATAATTGTATGATGATAATGTTTAGTTGCAGTTTTCCCCCTTTTCTTTTACACAATAAACAAACTGACCATGGATGTTGAATATCTAAAATTGTATCATAATTTCATTTTTTGTAAATTATTTGTTTTTACAGAGTAAGTTATGGAGCAACTAAAAAGGTTTGGAATATACTTTATTTCTTCTCTAAACATCCCTAAAAGCATTGATCGATTACACAAATAAATTTATAATGGTTATTTAATTTAAACGTTAATTAACCGTCACTATTCTGGTTATTTAAATAGCTCTTGGTGAATCAATCCACTACAACAAATTATTGGGCGGGGGGGGGGGGGGGGGTAAATCTAAAATTTCCCAACTTTTGTGTGGGGGTTCCAAACGCGCAGATGGGGGCTCTGGATTATATTGTGTGTAATAAATCCCAGTAGAGATGGGCCCTGGACTTTTAAGCAGGGTTTTAACAATGCAGCTGATGCTATATTGAGTACTTTAAGAGTTTTTAATATTGTACAAGAATTTGAACTTAACATTTTTGGATTGGAAATTATAAGTTGCTTGTTACTTGTGAATGTTGGTAACTAACAACAAAAACTTACGAAACCCAAAGTTTTTGAGGGATTTTGCGTGCAATTAATCAAAACTCAAATTTCCCAACTTTTTAATTTTAAGACTATTGGCGAGGGGGGACGCCCCCTTCGCTCCCCCATAGCAACGTCCCTGAACTCACTCTTAAACCAAATAAATAAAAACGTTTTTTGATAAGTAAATGAACCGTATTTCTTTTACTCGTTTTTTTCGTTTCTGTTCTTTCCTTTTTGAAGCCAAAATTATTATAAAATGTTGAAAAATAACCGAAATAACTAGGCTATCACTAATTTGATGACAGATTCTGAATGTTTAATACTTTAGATTCAACCGATTTGACGAATACAACTACCTACCGAGTTACTGAAATGAAATTTTTTTCTATAAAGTGAAAAATTTTGGAAGATCTACATCTTCTAAACCTAAACCAATATAATATTCGAATAAACGGTACCAGATAACTGCCACATACTTTCTCCCAGTTGAAACTTTATACCTTCCCAATAGTAGCGTAGGAGATGGTTATTTAGAATTGCAAAAGTAGGAAAATGTTACCATGGAAAATATTAGATGCATGTGACACACATCCATATTATATTATTATACTTGCTAGCCCAATCCGGCTTTGCACGGATAGACAAATCAAAGTTAAATGTATATTAACAAAAAAAATATTATATCAATTAATAAAAATTACACTATGTGTTTCTTATGGGGAGTTTTAGTAACTTTGACCATCCCAAACCTCCCCTAAAATTTCGAATTTTTTAAAACCCTTTCTTATCAGCACATACGGCTCTAGAAGAAGCTACATACCAAATTTCATTCCAATCCGTTCAGTAGTTTTAGAGAAATCGTAATGTAGTAACTTTGACCCGCCAAACCCCCCTAAAATTTCGAATTTTTTGAAAACATTTCTTAGTGAGCACTTATGGCCCTAGAGGAAGCTACATACTAAATTTTATTCCAATCCGTTTAGTAGTTTTAGAGAAATCTTGATTTAGTAACTTTGACCCCCCCAAACCCCTCTAATATTTCTATTTTTTTTAAAACCTTTCTTAGTGAGCACTTATGGCTCTAGAGGAAGCTACATACTAAATTTTATTCCAATCTGTTTAGTAGTTTTAGAGAAATCGTGATTTAGTAACTTCCCCCCCCCCCCCAATCCCCCTCTAAAATTTATAATTTTTTGAAAACCTTTCTTAGTGAGCACCTATAGCCCTAGAGGAGCTACATACCAAATTTCGTTAAGATTGGTTCGGTAGTTTTTAAGAAATCGTAATCAGTGGGTCAGTGGATTTGGCTTATATACATATAGATTATATTATTATTATTATTATTTAAACTATCCTATCGATTTCGAACAAATTTGCACCAAACATTTCAATTAGACCTGCATAGATGCACGAAAAAAGATTTTGAAAAAGTTTGGAAAACAACCCCCTTTTTGGCCCAAAACCCCCAAAAATCAGTTATTATTATTATTATTATTACCTAAACGAGAATTTTTAGAAAGATGCGGTTTCTTGCATATGGTAGGGTATATTAAGAGCTACAAATAAGCCAAATTTTATCAAAATTGTTAAAGCCGTTTTTGAGAAATTTGGATTTTTCTCGTTTTTTGGCAATTTTTAGGGGGTAAAACCCCTTAAAAATCAAAAATTTGAAAAATGAAAAAAAAACCTGGAGATATTCCAGAACTACACCTACATACCAAATTTCATCAAAATCGGACGGTTGGTCCATCTCCAGCTCTGTACACATCTTTACAGACACACGGACAGACATCACCAAAAAAACACTTTTTTGGGTTCAGGGAGCACCAAAACAAATAATTCCACTAAAAATATTTTTGGGTTCACTGAGCACCAACACAGATAATTCCACTAAAAATTAAAATTCGAAAATGTGGACGAAAACAATACTTTCTCCATATACTACGTATAGGGTGGAGAAAGTAAAAATAGTAAACTTTATAAATTCTTTACTCAATAGCAAAAAGAGATATTGCAAAAAAAAACCCCTTAGCAATCAACACCCACAATCTATTTTACTTTAACAAAAAAATACAGCTTTCGTTTTTGACGAAAATAGCACAAAAATATGCTTAAAAGTGAAGTTATGTTTAGGTTATTTAACATTGAAATTTGTACCCAACTTCGAAGTTTTGAATTTAGGGTGCCGAGCCTAAAGTGAATTCATGGACGGCAAAGTTACACCTATCACTGAACACGTCATGCAAGCGCAATATTAACTATCAGTAAGTTATACTTTTAAATTTGTGCTTCTTGTGCTCACTTTAAAACTGGTGGGATTTTGTTTATAAGGTGAACAGATACAAAAATAAATTGATTGAGGGGCAACTTCTAATTTATCGACCAAGTAAGCGCAAGTCATTGCATTTGATAAACTAATTGATTAATTGCTACTTACGGTCTAAACATTATCAGGCGATAAAGTACCAATTTAATAGTAGGGAAAAGTGCTAAATTATAAACATGTAATTGATTAGCATAAACGGATAATCACTATGTCGCAACAGAAAACAATATTATTATAACACGATAAAATATTTAAACCTGGGGCCAAATTGTTATCTGAAATATATATGCTAATTTGATTGAAATTAAAAAAAAACCGTTGCTTTAAATCTCAACAACGAATTAAACAATACAACTAACTGATCACTATAACCACTTCACTTCACAGCACAGCTGATGCGACGGCCCGTTATACCAGGTCTATGACCTTACAGCAAGGCCTCTTCGAAATGACTGACGCGGACGCCGGTTCCTGAAGTGGTCGGTGAAGTACGGGAGAGTATGGTGGGGGTAAGTGACAACTTGTACTATGACCGACAAATATTTATACACCGCAATTATCGAATAAATCACACGTACTTGATCATCGTTCAAATAATGATTCGATTTATTTCTTTGTTCGCATGAACCTTCAGTTGTAAAAGTGATGTGTGTGTATTCGCCTGTCAAGAGTATGTTCCTAGTTGGTTTTAGTATCCAGATCAGTGCAGGATTTACCATAAAGCAAAGAATGGGCCGGAATGTCCCGCCAAGGGTCTATGTAAAAGCTATCCTGGACATAAAAAAACAACAAAAAAAGTTGGACAATAAAAGTTTCACATAATAAACTATAGATTGATATCGATAAAAACTTCTTTTTTTTAAGTTTGCTCATTACTCGTAAATGTTGTCTTTAATGTAAAATCGTTACTTTCATTAATCAAGATCAGAAACAGACTTGCAACACTCGCAGACAGTGCAGCAGATACCTTATATACAGGGTGTCCCCGAACTCTCTGGACCCCTTTTGTGGATATGTTCCTGGGATCGATACAAACATATTTTACGATATAAACATGGGTCTACGGGGCTTATTTTTCGTCTGTATGTGTTTTTTACAAAATACTTAATATTTTTGAAAGTAGAAAGCATATTGAGCTCAAACTTTGTACACCTATTTTTACCTTTTATCATTGTATACAAAATTAGAACATTTATTTTAAATATTTTCAAAATGGCGGCCGTTTATAATTTTTAATGTCAAATATCTCAAAAACCGCTAACTGTACAAAAACATTACAAGAGACAAAAAGTTTGCTTTTTTAATAACAAATAGAATGTTTTTTTTATTTTGTCTGTAGCTCAAAGGATAACAGAGATATTGACAAAAAAGGATAAATATATTTCTAGGTAGTTGTCAACAATACCCAGAATTACTCTAGAAACTAAATATTTTAAAGATATAATGAGCTAAACTAATAAGTTATTTGCATAATGTTTCGAGCACATAAAGCACATGAATTTGAGATTAGAAATGTGAAGGCAAACTAATGGACGAGAGATGCCGGAGGGGCCCCGTTGCTTATCTTGCTTCAGGGTCCCAAAGGTTGTAAATTTGGCACTGATTCAGCTCCACTATATAAAGGTGCAGTAACACTTCGGCCCAGTAGCATTTTGGCCAAACTCAAATTTCTTAGAAAAACAGTAACACTTCGTCCCACTCGCTTTTACAGTTGATTAAACTAGTAGTTCTGTGAACTGTAGACCTCGCTCGTTGAAATAACAAATGTGGTTTTGAGCTTTGGTTAAAAATAGTGTGCCAGTAAGGAAGTATGCAGAAGGCTTAGCCAGTGAAACATTATTTTGCAAATCCCGCGATTCCGTGGTTTCTAGTTATCGCTTTTTTATTTTCTTGTGCTTTAACTGCTAAAGATTTTCTTTTAGGGGGCATTGTGTTTTATTTAGGTTAATAATGCGTAAGGTAGCTAATGATATAGCGATATTGAGGGAAAACATAGAATTAAATATTTACATATTTAAATAACTAATACTTAACAATGTATTTACAGTTCCATATCATATTCCAATATTAGAAATAATAAAAAAACAAACGATGTTAAAGAGTCGTGATAGTGATCTCAACCCATGTCCCAAAAAGCTGTCCAACGGTCATTTTTTTGTACGTCCTTTATCGCCGCGAGGTTTCATCTCATTTTGTAATTGAAGTAAAGCGACGTTTCCTTATTTTCATCTCATTTTGTAAATTATTATTCCATAAAAGTCAAATACTTTTATGGAATAATAATTTACAAGTATACATACAGTTCAAATCTTTGATTTATTCTCTACACTTTCTAATAATAATATGTCATTTTGGGCAAAGGATATATTCCTAAATTACTATTAAAACAGGCCTAGTTTTGTTAGCAGTCTTGTAGTAGGAACATAAAAACTGGTGTTTTCAAAATAAGAAATTTGAAATTGATAAATATTTATATGCAGTTCTATTTAGAACTAAATTACGAAACTTTTTTACATTTATAAAAAAAATTACAAAAATGTTTTACTACTTTTTATGTAGGCCTAAAGTTGTACTTTTTCCTTTCGTTACTGAACATGCTTGTTTCTTGAGCTAATAACTTTGTTAATTTTACTTCAACCATTTTTTTTACTGGCATATTATGAATTCTTTGAACCTTTATTATACAAAAAAGCTATGGAACACTTTTGAATTGGTTTAGAATAAACGTATAAAAACATGGTTGAAATACAAAAACTTGGACGATGATTTTTAACAAATTTGAAGTTTACGACCATTTTGTGAGCTTACCGTTAGAGATACGGAAAAAAAACAAGAATACAATTTTGTTGAAAATCTAATTTGCCACCCGCAAAATGCTAATAGTTTTTAAATTCGACTTACGGTTAAGCCACAAACTGGCTTTGGAAAAAAGTGTACAACGAGAGAAACGGTCCGGCCGCCATTTTTATTTTATTTAAGGGGTTAAAAATGGAAAAACCCGTATTTATACATGGCTCGGCCTAGGAATAAGAAACACTCATGCAAAAAATCATCAAAATCGGTCAAGGCGTTTAGCTGTAATCGTGAGACAGACATACAGACGAAATGCCGAATGGTCGAGTTAAAACGGAGACCTCGCTTCGCTCGGTCAATAGGCTAATGGAGTAATATTTCGGCCCGACGAAAAATTGACAAGGGTTGAGGAACGCAGTTCAGGTAGTAAGAGGCCCATGACCTGTATACTTTGCAACCACCTAACCTAACCTAACCAAACCTTTCTAGTTATGTGGAAATTGGTTAAAGTTTAGTGAAAATTTCACAAATGCAATGAAATACTATCCTCCCAAATAGTTAGTGAAGAACTGTCAAATATTTTTTGGGAAGAAGTGTTACTAGTGAGCAGGTAGAGAGTTGGACCGCAGGCCACATCTGAGGAATTCGAGCCAAAATGTTACTGGGCTGAAGTGTTACTTGGGCCGAAGTGTTACGTCAAATATAAATAAATGCTTCTGCCCAAATGTGTAGAGCTATGGTAACCAAAACACACAGTTTATGTTTTTTCAACGAAATACATTTCCTAGACTTTTATGTGATGGGGGTTAGGTGGAAAGGAATACCACGTTCGTTTTGTGCTCTTGGAACAGCGAGACTGGTGGGGGTGGATTTTTTTTTTTTTTTTTTTTTTTTTGCTTTCCATGCCACTTTGGGCCTTTCGGCTAACGAGCATGTTTTTTGGGTTTTTAATATTTTATGGTCCCCCGCGGGATTTGAACCCGGGACGTCTTGCTTATGAGGCAAGTACCATAGCCGTTGAGCTATGACAGAGGACTGGGTGGGGGTGGAAGTAACCTGGTCTATACAAATTCCTACACATTATCATGGATTCAAATACGACATTGTGTATATATATACAGTATATATAAAAGCGAAATACCACTCACTCACTCATCACGATTTCTCA
>JAGFPH010001301.1:201061-236638 GCA_018207615.1 Philaenus spumarius | reverse complement strand
GTCATGTCACCGACGCAAGTCCGCTCAGCTCCACTCTGGTCTCGGTGTAGCCAAGCTCATTGAAATACACAGAATAGGTCCGCTTTTTCGGTCCGGTCAAGTCCCAGCACCTAACAATGGCTCAGATCTCTTATAATAACTTATATAAGTTTATACACATACAAATTTAAAATAGAAACGGTACAGGTGCTTGCAAATTGAGAGATGAAACATTCATATAATTTAAAAGTGTACGGCCATCAGGCACAGCTTTCGTGTTTTAAATTATTGTACCGTTTCCTCTAAATACGTTCTGAACCGAATTTATTCGGCTGCTTTCTAAAAACGAAAATTTAATTTAACTGAAAGGTCAAACTCAACCGTTATTTCTGTGGATCAAGATTTTCGTTTTAAACATAAATGCAATACGATTAAGGAAGAGTCTCTGCTTACACGTTGATCATTAGGAGCAGGATGCACCAATCAATGTTAATTCAATCCCAGACTGAAGATTAAAGCGACGGAACTTGCTGTCGTTGTTTTGTCTCCGTAGAAAAAACAAGACTTCAAAATTAATT
The DNA here is from genome assembly GCA_018207615.1 of Philaenus spumarius. Classification (NCBI taxonomy): domain Eukaryota; kingdom Metazoa; phylum Arthropoda; class Insecta; order Hemiptera; family Aphrophoridae; genus Philaenus; species Philaenus spumarius. The sequence goes on along the minus strand of JAGFPH010001301.1, from coordinate 236,081 downwards.
ATATTTAATGTCATCCATCAGAATTTGAAAAACCTCACACAGCCCTTGTTCTAGGTATAATTGTCCCAAAAATAAATAATATAACACCTAAGTAAAAAAAAGAACCTAAATACACAAGATGGTTAGGTATTTAAATAAAATTACAAAGCGAAATCTATGCTAAAAAATATGCAACGTAATATGCATGCGCTAAGTTTATATTTCCGAAACATTTTAGCCCGAGTTTGGTGTGACTTAAGACACTAACAAATGAAACCAAATTGAAGTACGTATCTTTATAATTTTTTGTTTATTTTCGGGCCAATTTTTCGCTGTATAAAAACCGGTCTAGCGACCAGTTTCCGATAGCTTCGATTACCAGACCACATAATTCGTGTTTAGGAAGGATAACACTAGAAAATGAGACCAAAATCAAGTATATATTTCCGATTATTTTTTGAAATTTTTGTGTGTTTTGAGCGTGCGTCACAGCCCATTCTGACGGATACATTCTGCCAGACCACGAAATGTTATTTTGCTGTGGATGATACTAAAACAGGTATGAAACAAATTTATTTATTTCCAATTAAATTGGCATGAGGTTGGCTCTTGGCCTATATGGGTCAAAATAAAATAAATATCTCCGGAACGACTGAACCGATTGAGTTGAAACTTTGCAAATAACTCATCAATATAAAGACCTAGTTTTATAAAAATAATCAAACTTTTCCGATAATGCGTTTTAAAATGGCAGACATTTAAACATTTTAACCATTCCCGGACTAAATTAATCTGTGCCGCAGGACGTAATTATTTATAGGTATAAGTTGCGATATGAACTTTTGATTTTAGATATTTTTCTTTTTGTAAATAGTTTATAAGTTACAAAAATACTGATTTTTTCGTATATCATTTTTTTGTACGTTTTATAGACAAAATACGTGGACGGATATATCCGTCTTACGTCCTCAAGAATAGTCAAATAAGATGGATATATCAGTCTTCCACCCGGAATGTTTGTCCTAATACAAAACTAAAGCCACTTTTATAGGTAACAATGAAATGAATGTTTGTCCTAATACAAAACTAAAGCCACTTTTATAGGTAACAATGAAATAAAAAGGCTAAAAAATACAGTAAATCAAGTCCTTTTATTTTTTATTAGTTATCTTTTTGAGTGTGTTAGATTTCAAAGCAAAGATCAGGGTGAAGAAATTGCTGTTCAAGACAGGTCTTGCAGAAATAAACTGTTTCTTTTCGCAATTTCTTCTTTAAGCACACGTGGCACTTTCTAGACCCCTTTTGGAACTTTATAATTAGTTGCAGTCTTCAATCTAACCTTTGACAAGCATTTTTCCTAGGACGGCCTGGTCTTCATCGTACAAAATATATGCACCAACAAAAGCTATATTCAATAGAAAAAAAAGAAAAAAGAACGCTTGCCAAAGTCACCGGTTGGCGCACTTTTTAGGCGCGAAACGACAGTTGAGGCCAAATGATTCACCACACCGTAACTATCACTGTAGGCATAGACTATAGAATTCTATAGTCTGTGCTGTAGGTCAACTTATTGACTTGCTTATACAAACAACAAATACATATTGTTTTTGTGTTTAGTAATCTTGACGGATATATCCGTGTTTGGCCCGAACGAAAAGCAAAAAAGAAGGATATATCCGTCAAAGGGACGGGAAGGGTTAAATGAAAATAACTAAATACCAGTTTTAAAAAAACGTAAAGGTACGTTGTCGTAACCAGTCTAATTTCTAATAGAACGGTGTAACTGTCACAACTATCGGACAAAGGGTAACGGTAAAACAGAGCCCAACTTGGTCGTGCAAATTAATTATCGCCTACACTTTGTTCCTTCGGATGTTGAACCCATCAGACTGACTAATGACGCTTTGTTTGGCGGTTTTGACGGTAACGATTCTATAGGAAACTAAACGGGATACGAAAATGTCCTGTTTACGTTTTTCACAAAAATTTACGGTTTTTAGTTATTCTCGTCTAAAATATTGAAATGGGCGCCATTTTTAAACAGATAATTGGAGAAAAATATTATTTTGATCAAACTAGGTCTACTTTGATGCACAATTTCAACTCAGTCAAGAGGTGTCAATTATTTAATAAACAAAAATGGTCCATAGCAGGTAAAATGAGCGTTTTCGGGAAGTTTTTAGCGAATTTCAATTGGAAAGATGAGCTATTGCAGTGACCCTTATGGTAAGAGTCGGGAATGGTAAATAAGCACCACTCATGGTCCCCAGATTATGTTCAGGAGCCATTAAAAATGAAATGTGTATATTTAGTGTTCACACTCTAGAGGCCGCATTTTAAGTCCGATTCGGTCCAAATTTGGTACACATGTTGGTTGTCTACGTCGCTCGGACGAGTTCGTTAGCCAAAACAAACCCAACAACCGGAAGCACGTTTTATGACAGGAAGTAACCATTTTTGGAGATTTTTCGTACGAGAAGAAACTTGTTTAGAGTTTTATCTAACAAAATAAATGTAGCATATTATTCTGCACACTTTGGTTGTTTACACGTCCTTGTAGCTCGCTTGGTTCCCCCGAAATCGATCAAAACGTAAAACACCACAAATATACCTCGTTCAAATCCACGTGGGGGGTTTTACCTTGGGGGCATCTTCCGATACGAGGCCCAACTGCCAAGTTTGTATGCTGCGAGCTAAGCGAAGGAAAGCAGTCCATAAGCCAAGGCCTCAAGGACGAGGTGCAAAGTCGCAAAGCTAGTTTACCACTGCGAGCGGAACGAAGCAACATACGAGGATGAGTTAGGCACCAATTCTACTAATATATTTCGTACAAAGTGGCAGCTGTTCAGCGCCTTCGTGAGTAGAACAATTTCCTAAATAGTTGGTTAAAACAATAAAACAGATAAACTGAATTTTGGAAATTCGCTCATCTCACGTCAGCGGTTCAACAGCGTGGTCTAATTACTTTTAATTTATTTTGACCCCCTGAATTATAGCCAACCTGTATAAAACCAATAAATAGATCTTGCATCCAAACGGCAGCAGTATGGCGAAAATTAGGTTGTCGTGAAAATAGTGCATGATCGCGCCGCGAGGTAGCGCTAGGGAGAAATCATTGGTAGCATTGGTGTTTCACACAGCTTCCGTCGTTTCCCCAATAGATAGCGCCACTATCAGCGAATTTCCAGCGGAACGAAATATTGCATTGGATCGGAGTTCTACATTAGGTTATTCAAATACAATGATAAAACTTATTTATGACGCCATCTTTATAAAATCGAACTTCAGTAAACTATTTCTTCTATTTCAGTGTTAACGAGATTGTTTTAAAGTATTTAAAAACAAATTTCTATATTTGATCAACCATTTGGGCAAATATTATTTACAGAAACAATTTCGGTTACTTTTAACTAGTTTGTTTTAAAAGTTACTTGGACCTGTTCAACTTGTAAGTAAAACTGTTTAAAAAGAGAACTGGGACTTTTAGATATGTTATCAACCTCGAAAAACACATGGGTTAGATAAATGATCAGTCACTTTTTTAAATTTTGTTTTTTAATATTCATGCAATTAAGATGGACTGCTACACACGCATTGTGCAATACTTATACACATTTTTCAACATTTGGCTTTACAGTTTCTACATGACACTAAAAAATTATTCAATTTAATTAGTATTTAAAATAATTCGACCACGCAGCAGAACCGCTGACGTGAGTTGGGCGAATTTCCAAAATTAAGTTTATATGTTTTAGGGTTTCAACCAACTATTTGGAAAATTGATTTACTCGTGAAGGCGTTGAATAGCTGCCTGTGTGTATGGAATATATTAGTAGAATTTGTTTGCACCTAAGCCTCCAGCTTCGACTCACGCACTCCTTCGTTCCACTCGCAGCGGAAAAACTCGCTTTCCGATTTTGCCCTTCACCCTTGCGGCCTCAGGTTATGGACTGCTTCGCTTTGTTCGCAGAGTACAAAATCGGCCATTGGGCCTCGGATCATAAGATAATTTGAACCGGGTACTTTTATGGTATTTTACGTTTTGATCGATTTTGGGGGAACCAAGCGAGCTATAAGGTCGTGTAAAAAAGCAAAATGTGCAGAATAATATCCTACATTAATTTTTTTTAGTTGAAACTCTAAAAAAGTTTAATTTTCGTAGGAACAATCTCAAAAATTGTTACTTCCGATCAAAAAACGTACTTCAGGTTGTTGGATTTTTTTGCTAACGATTTCATCCGAGCGACGTAGACAACCAACGTGTCTACCAGATTTGACCCAAATCGGTCTTAATGTGGCCAAACAACACATAAATGTGGCTACAGTGCGAACACATATTTATATATATAAAAGCGAAATACCACTCACTCACTCACTCATCACGATTTCTCAAGAACTACCGAACGGATTGAAATGAAATTTGGTATGTAGCTTCCTCTAGGGCCATAGGTGCTCGCTAAGAAAGGGTTTGAAAAAATTCGAAATTTTAGGGGGGGTTTTGGGGGATCAAAGTTATAATCACGATTTCTTCAAAACTACCGAACGGATTGGAATGAAATTTGGTATGTAGCTTCCTCTAGGGCCATAAGTGTTCACTAAAAAAGGGTTTTAAAAAATTGGAAATTTTAGGGGTGTTTTGGGGGTAAACTAAATCACGGTTTCTCCAAAATTACTGAACGGATTAGAACAAAATTTGGTATGTAGTTTCCTCTTGGGCCATAGGTGCTCACTAAGAAAGGATTAAAAAAAAAATTCGAAATCTTAGGGGGGGGGGGGGTCAAAGTTACTAAATCAAGATCATTTGTCGCATTTATTTCACCAAAATAATTATGCAATAGTGTTCTGGAGACCATGATCGGTGTTCATTTACTACTTCCGACCTTAGGTTTTACCATAAGGGCCACTGCAGTAGCTCATTTTTCCTATGGAAATTCGCTAATAAGACTATTTACATTACTCTTTTGATTTTCTACTTGGCACAACAGAGCGCGAAAATGAAAAACATATTAAAATTCAATAATAACAAACATAACAACAGAGAAATAATAATGAGGAAACTGGCCTACGCTAGCAAAAAATTGAAATAGTCTCAACGAGTTTCTGCAGTAGTTCGACAGAAAATATAACAGCACAAATCCAAACGAAAAAATGTTTGTATAAAATAAACTTACCAAAAACTGCTAAAACACAGAAAACCGTAAATGCACTATGCGTGTACATTGTCTTGCTAAAGACAGAATAACTTATTCGGAACTTCTGCGCGTGCACTCTATTCACTCATCACTTTGACTTATCAGCCAACCAAGCTTGAAACAATATGATTGACTTGCCACATTGTTCTTCTATCCACGTCAATATACGTACAGCTTCTTATCTGAGAGTGTAAAGTTCAGCATATTTACGCTTTCCTACCTAATAAGCGATATTTTAATTGTATTCAAAGATGGTTTTGTGAAATTTCCTCTTAAATTGAACTTACAGAAAAGCACTGTGAGGACGAAGTAGTCGCGGTGGATCATCCATCCCTCTGAAATTTTAATAATTCGACCACGCAGATGAACCGTTGACGTGAGTTGAGAGAATTTCTGAAATTAAGTTTGTATGATTTTAGGGTTACAACCAACTATTTGGGAAATCGGTCTACTCACGAAGGCGCTGAATAGCTGCCTATGTGTACGATATAATTATATTAGTAGAATTTGTTTGCACCTAAGCCTCCAGTTTCGACTCACGTGCTTTTCGTTCCACTCGCAGCGTCTAGACCTTGCGGCCTCGGGTTATGGACTGCTTCGCTTCGCTCGCAGCGTACAAACTTGGGCGTCGGCCTCGGATCAGAAGACGTCCACACGGTAAATTCCTCCACGTGGATTTGAACCGGGCACTGTTATAGTATTTTACGTTTTGATCGGTTTTGTCTAATATATATAATTTTTAATGACCTCCAAAACTAGTTCTGGAAACCATGATCGATGCTCATTTACTACTCCCGAACTTAGGTCTCACCATAAGAGTAGCTGCAATAGCTCATCTATCCTATGGAAATTCGCTAACATTACAAGGACGGGGTCAACATTTTTTTTTTCTGTTTGAAATCATATCGATGTAGCACATTTTATTAATTGATCATTATTGAGATGAAAGTATAAAAAAAGTAGATATCTCCCGGACTATTGGTATTTATGTATGTGTAGGGAAATTTTCTTCACTGAAAAAATATTTAAGTCAGTTTTGCGTTATTATGTAAATGCGGTTTTCTTTTGTTTTGCAGGGGTCGGCTCTAGTAAAACAGAAAGCAACCTGCGACTCCCTATAGCGGCGGTAGGTTACGCGGACATTGCTCATCCTAAATCCATTTAAAACCCGCAATTATTCAAATAGCCTTTTTTTAAATAATACCAAACTCTTGGGGACAAAATTCTTCATCCGAGTGGCTTGGTAATTTTTCGCTATAATTTATAGTTACAACGTAAAACATATTTAAAATCACCCTATAGCGGCGGTAGGTTACACGGACATTGCTCAGCCTATATCCGTTTAAAACCCGCAATTATTAAAATAGCGTTTAAAAAAAATACCAAACTCTTGGGGACAAAATTCTTCATGCAAATGGCTTGGTAGTTTTTCGCTATAATTAATAGTGACAACATAAACAAATATTAAAAATCAACGTTTTAAATTGTTAATAAATACTAAATAATATATTTTTCTTTGATTTGAAAAAGCCATTTGCATGCATATTGACCATAGCTTTAAAATGATATATCGTTTATAATTTTCCGATAAAAAATAAAGGAAAAATTTGGATTTTAATTTAACATTGCTCTTAATTATGGCGTGTCAGCCAACATGGCCGACAGCTAGAGCCGACCCTACCCTGTCCGTCATATTGAATGTGATTCCCATAAGAGCAATGCTACAGAATAAGTATTTTTTCCGTTAATTCGTGGAATAAATTTAAAAATTTGGTTTCAGTTTGAAGTATGTGTCATATGTGGATGTTGATTGCTGAATACATTTTCAAAAATCGTTTTATTCTTTTCATAAACGTATGAAATAGATAGTAGAAAATATTAAACTTTATAAATTTTTTAGTTAGTTGCAAAAAGAGATATTGCAAACAACCTTAGCAATCAACACCCACAGATTTGACTTTAAGAAAATATATACAGCTTACGTTTTTTTGACGAAGTTAACACCAAAATATGCTTAAAAGTAAAGGTATGGTTAGGTTATTTTAACATTGAAATTGTTTGAAAACTTTGCCATTTTGAATTTAGGGAGCCGAGCCTTAAGTTATTTCCTTAGTTCGTAATTTTATAAAATTTTATTATCTATAAACAAAAACATTTCAAGCCAAATAATAAATAAATTTCCACTGTTTTCTTTTCCAAACTAAAAACGTTACCAAAAACTACCAGCGCCTTCTATAGGTTTAGATACTATCTGCTTTACAATGTAGCTAAGAAGTATGTACCTTACAGAATTGAAGGCATTCCTTCGCATCCAACACCCACCTCTGCGATTTACAATAAACGCTTTCCCGGAATTAAATTATACCTTTCTTGTTTTAGTATAATTTTTAACCATATTTTGTTTGTTAAACGAATCTAATTAATTAATATAAAACTTCCAAAGGAATATTTGAAGAAAAAGACAACACTGCAAACATTTTCTTTGACTGACTAACTGATGTAAGTAACTTATTTAGAATATCTTTTGCATTCAGATGATCTTTATCAATACAATTGGCGTGGTATTTAAAATTGTTCAAGAAGTAAAAGATGTCTTTTTTGTTTCATCGTAGGTCTGTAATTCCCAAATGTCAACTACTCCCACTTACACCAAATAACGTTGCAAAACATTCTGCACTTTTTGTTCTACATTACATTTGTTAAAGGAATAAAAAACCCTTCACTACATTTTTACAACATAATGAATAGACTTAACTGTAGTAAAACGATGCTTAACTTTTGATAATTAATAGGAATTCTATTCAGTTTATAGTCCAGCAAATCATTTTTAAATTTCTATTAAGTGTTAGTAATATAAATTGTTTAAATTCTGGTAAAAATTAATGTTGATTGTGATGCAATAAAAAATCTTAAATATTTATTTGTATTTATGGCTATAAAGAAAAGCTAACTGAGGTCTTGTACTACATAATTGTGTCCCTAACTTTGTCAAGATATAAAACAATAACAACATAATATGTACATAACTAGTAAGCCTCCATGAAAAATCACAGGCAGATTAATTAGACACACATCAGAAATAAATAGTTTAAAAAATACAATTTAACAACAGTTTATTCCTACCTACGCTGACGGTGATTTTTAACTCGGTAAATGTGTACAATATAATTTATAAGGATTTTGCTTATTTTGAAAGTATCCATCGCATTTGAAAGTTATGCCAATTACTCGCATCTCACCATGATGAGAGTTGTGTGTGTTCAGTAGTTTATGTTCATTTTACACCTGCTTCTTCACAACAATCAGACCTCCCCCTCAGGTTTGAATTGCAATAATGCCTTACTCCATTGTTGTGTCTACCTCTTTAACTTCTACTTTACATATATTTATTTCTTAAATCTAAGCAAACATGATTTCTTATGATGATTAAGGTATGATTATTTACATAGTATAATTTTGAAAATGTATATATACAACTTTATTTATAAAATTGTGTACAAATGGGTGATGGGTGATATGATATTTCAGGGATTTAAAAAATTTCAGTCTTATAACAATGTAGTGCTCTATGCTTTTTGGCTGTATATAGACCCAACACTTGTAGGAGCCATTAAATAAAAGCTGTTATTGAAAATTCTTCAGAGGTCTTACAATTCCAATTCTAAAACATTACATTACTATAATACAAGATACATTTTAAAACTCTGCAAGCAAAACTCATTTCATCGGAACTGCTAATTCTTGTCCAGGCCCCAAAACATTATTTCCATCAATCCTGGCCAGATAAAATCCAGACACCTGGGAAAACATGTGCATTTGCCCCCTCCAAATGATGCAAACCTGTGTTCCCTATATTTCTGTGAATTATTCCCACCCCCCTCCGTGTTCGTAACTAGCATGAAGTTTCACTTTAAAAAATATTAGCCTAAATATTAAACACAATTTTAAAAACACAAGATACTTTCCACTTCTAATTAAAGTTTTTTGTGTTGAATTTTGTCAAACTTTATTATTTAAAAAAAAAAAATATTTTTTATATTTGAGGAATCCTGAATTTATTTTCCAAAATTAAAATAAACAATCTCAATATTTTGCTGATATTACTGTTGGTTACACTTACCATAATTAATTATTGTAATACATCCAATAAAAAATATACTTTAATAACACAACGTACAAATCTGGTGTAAGATGCTATACCACAAAAGAACACAAAAAGGAAGCATTTAAAAATTTCTGATATTTTTTATACATATGTATATTTATATATGGCATTTTAAAATGCTTTTCCATTGCAAGTTGTATACACAAACATTATTATGGTAACAGTAATAATTTAACTATACATAATTCATATATTTAAAAAGTATAGCCTAGTTGCTGAAACTTTTCTAGAGCAAGATAATCAGTTAAGAAATTATAACATCTTTTAAAAATAACCAACTTAATAAGGTTTTAAACTTAAAATAGTCCTTTAAATACTTATCACATTTGGATAGTTATTTTAAGGAATAATATGATACTTGTTGAACGTATTGTTATATTAGACTTCCTTGACTGATTGGTAACACTTTCTCATTAAGAGAACCATCCACGCCACATGTTATTGTTATTTAACAAAATTTATAATAGCTTCATTACTGTAAGCGATGGGTATACTGGTGCCAGGATCGCTGTTCCGGTACTGATTTTTATTATTTTTTAAAAATTTAGTTTGTTGCACTGGACCATCCACTCCCTCAATAACACTCATTCAACACTCAGTTTAGAATTTTACCAACCAACGACAATCGCCAACCGAAAAACGTCAAGATATCCCCACACTACAGTACGTTGAGACTATGCGAGCCAACTACAGTAGTCTCCAACCTCCAACATTGACCCTCAGCTCGGAATCGAAATTTTGACAACTTGGGAGCACCAGACACCCTTTTGCTAGCCTTGCAGCACGCCTTTGATGTTCGGCGAGCGCTGCGAATGACTGCAAATAAGACAGCGATGATTCAGAGTCAAGGCGGCCGAATAGTTTAAAAACCAGCGATGCTTAAACTTTTATATTATTAACTTTTTAGGTATGAAAAAGTTAGCTTATTGATGAGATTATTGTAATCAAAATAACATATAATTTGGACCACATTTTGTAATTAATACTTATCGAATAACTCTTTTAATTTGTCGATTAATTAATTAAATAATTAATATAATAATGATTCAAATGTAACTTTCTTAATTTCATATTTAACTAGTTTATTAAAATGCGTTTAGTTTTACCGTCATTTACAAGTTACGGTACATATATACTTTTACAAGCAACCGTCACTGATGATGATGATGGGTAAGAAACTGTTCATTTTAATATTTACATAGCCTAATATTGTCTTTTTCATGAGTCTAGTTCAAGTTTAAATATTGTAGATAAATATTGTAGTTCCTTGAAGAAGTTTTAGCTGCTGAGTTCAGAGTAGCAACTTTGATTGTCTCTAGGTGGAAAAAAATATGAGCAATATTGAGAACTAACTTAAGTTTCAAAGGGCGGTTTAGATAATAGTGTTGTTTGGCAAGTTCAGGCAATATTTTTCTTTTTTCCACATTCTTTGGGTTTACCCAGACCGGCTCTAGACCTAGTTCATCCAACTTTTTTACCGTACTTGACAAAATCTTGAATTTTGTTCAGAAGTATCAGAAATGTAAAAACGAAGAATGTAATTGCTTCATTATTGTAACACAAAACAAATATTAGTGGTTACATAGCCTACTTCCTTGTTTTTAAGTTCTGATAAGACTATCTCATGCAAATATACCTAACCTAGGATGTTGTAAACTTAGTTAATTGCAGTTATGAGTCTAGATAAGTAATACCACATCATTAATTACTTGTTTTTTCAAGTCAGAACTATTTGCTATTATTCATTTATTTTATTTATAAAAACATCATCCTTGATGACACAATTTTAACACATCATTATTTATTTTAGTAAAATTATAAAGAGAAGAATATTGTAACTGGTTTAATTGATTTGTTACTAATCAGAAAAAATTATGCATTGAATATAAAATTCCCTTTTTTTAAAGAGGTTAAACTGAGATATTATAGTACTATATTACAAGATTATCTTTAAACCTAAAATTAGTAAAAAAAAAATAAAAACAGAAACCGCTCAAATATAATGTAATTCTAAATTAGGAATGTGCACAGCAAAGTTTTTAAACTAAACCCAACTAGTAGGATCATAAAAAAAACCCAAGGATAGAAAGTGCTAGAATATTATGTAGATTGCAAAAGCTCTAAAAAAGTGGATGTTTCCATAAGAAATTTGAAAGTTGGTTATCATAAGGGGCAGTCATTTTGAAAGGAGCTACGATAAAATATAAGAGTTGGTCTACATATATATATTTAAAAGTTTGCAACTTAAAAAAAGTGTTTCAAGTTCTTCTATTTTATGTATAGTGTTATTTATTAAATTTATGTGTAATTAATTTATATTTGAATGCATTTTTAAGATTTTGAAAACATAAAACTAACATTTTAAAAATAAATTGTTACCAAAGTATTTAGCATTAAAACATCTGCCAAGAGCAATAATTATAAACAGAAACATACCTGCCGAGCTGCTATGTGCGTGTCAGGTGGCCTGACGATCTGACAACAACAAGGTAAGATACTGATCCGAGCTGGAGATGAAAACCGTATGGCCAATAGAGTGCAAAGTGTTCTCACCAATAATATTTTTGTACAGGCCAGTGTTTATTTTAGTCAATTGCATTACATTTTCTAATTTAATTTACCATTAGATTAATATTGTAAAATTTGAGTGAACTGTGTTAGAAGTAACTCCTGAATGCAGTTGATTTTTTAATAGAATTTGATCTGTTTACGTTAAGTTATGTTCATTACAAAATAAATAGTCGTGGTATACACTAAAAGTACAAATTTGAAATAGGTTTAAAGAGATACTAGCTGACCCGTGCGAAGCATTCGCATTCTAACTTACTTAAATCCCACTTAATTAAAGTACACACCGTATATTTAGTATCATATAGTGCGTATAGTGCATATAGTGCGTATTTAGTGTGAAGGTAAACAACAACAAATAGGTGTATTCACAATGCTGTTTATAACCACGCTTACAATTAGATAGAAATAGCAATGTAGTGGCGTAACGGCAGCTCCCCAGATGGGTAATGTTATCATCAGTGTTGCCAACGCCAGGAAAATATCCCTACAACTTACTTGATCTTATATCACTGTTACTTTGTGATTCTTTATTTCTTTTTTTATGTATATAATTGTATTTTGTATATTTTTCCGGTGTAGCGGTTATGGAAAGCTTTAAAATAATGCCTCATTCATGTAATTTGATGATGTATTAAGGAAGTTATGGCGTACCGACAAAAAAATGGCCTTGAGAAATAATATATGTGATTGTGTCACTGAACGGGTATTATACTGGAAACACTTTGGCAAGGTTCTTTACTTTTAATGTGGGCAAAGCCAGCACAACAGCTAGTAAATGTTAAAATGCATTATTTATTGTTATACAGGAAAAGTAAATTAATTACGAAATGTATACATTACTCATATCAATATAAAACGTAGATTTGAACCTACACGACTGTGTTGGTGGTTCTAACTGTAGCAGATTGTACAAATGCTTTTTACTGCTGCACCATTCTGCTCCTCAGCAGTGTTTCAATACCTCCTTGGTGCAAAAGAAGCTGCTGCATTAATTTGTAATGTGTGTGGTGAAAATTTAATTGTTATAAGAAAAAAGTGGGCTAAATACAACCATAAACATTGTTTTGTGTCTTAAGTGACATGAAGACATCAGGGATAAATTTTAAGATAAATAAGGCACTTCAAACACTAATGTTTAAGACACAATAAAAATTAATCTTATCACTGAAAAGTGTTATTAACAATATAATTGAATTTTTAAATTTAGAGAAACATTTTTGGGCTGGAAGTAATTTGGCTTTTGCGATAACCAATAAGTCAATAATTGATAGTTTATATGAAAAAGATGCTTCAATTAAAAAAAATTTGCATTGCCAATCAGGGGCATAATTATTATAGGGTGGCCTACATAGCAAAATGTCACAGGGCCCTCTAAATAATTGAGTTTTGAGAACAACTTAGGCTAAATTGACCAAAACTGGATTAATATTAAATTACTTAAGGGATTTAGAGATTAACAAAAGATGATTAAAATAACAAATTTATTTTAAAATAAATTGGAATCTGCTATTGTACAAATTATTTTTGCAATATTTGTTATTGCGAACATGTATTAGCAGTATGTAGCAACAAAAACAGGGCTTAACTGAGGATTTATTTTGTAATTTTGGTACTGCTGCTCAAGTCCCTAAAGATAGAGCAAGTATGTTTAAGTAAGAAATACTCACTATATATACGTGCTGCATTAAACGAAAAATTTCTCAGTTTTCAGTGATTACAGAACTTTATCATAACTGACAGCCACACTGTATCATCAAGCTTTACAGAAATATGTGCTTCATTTCTATTATTTTTTACGTTACTTGTGACCACACGAAGAGCAGAAGACGTTTTTTGTAAACTGAAGATTATTAAAAACTTTCTCAGAACTACTATGAGCCAAAAGAGACTTGAGGGACTTGCTGTTCTGTCAATCAAGCTGGATTTTCTCATCATTTGGACTTAGAAGAAATCATCATTATTAAGTAAAAGCGCAAAGAAAAGAATTTTAAACTGTGTTTTAAAATACATAATGGACTTCTTATTTTATTTTAAAAGCTCTTATTTTTAGTTGTATTACTTGTTAAATTAATGCTAAATTTGAAATGAGGAAACAATTTATAGCCTACTGAAAAATAAGTTTTGTACCAAAAATACAATAACACATATAGGTTACATTTCACTGCCACATCAATTCAAAAATACTTGATAATTAGGTCTACAATTGAATGTATAAGGTAAGGAGATTCAATCATTGCCGGACTTAGGATCTCAGAAGACCCGGGCGAATTTGCAAATGGGGCCCCCCAGTATAATCACATGTTTATATAAAAAATATAATACGTCTTACATTTACACACAATTTTAGCTAAGCAATTGATGTTTGCTTGTAAAATTATTAGTTAGATGAAATAATTTGTAAACATGTTAGAATATTAGAATATTGGAATTTTATATGATATTTTAAGTGTCAAAATATTAACAATGTATGATTTTATATTTGTAAATGTAATTATTATAATTTTATACCACATATTAAAAGGTTACCTAGCTAATTGGTTACAATATTAAACTAAACCGTAATAGCCTATGTAATAAATAATTAAAAAAAAAAAATAAATATAAAAATTCTTATGGGCTATTAAGATGATTTTAAATTTATTTTTATTTTGTAATACAGACTCTAATTTTGATTATCACACAAATCATAAATAACTAACATTAATTAATTGAGGTACTGTAAATAAATAAGAATGCATTAATTATTGTGAATACTTTTATTTAATGCCATAACTATCATTTTATTAAAAAACTTTGGGATTAGCTATAAAACTAAGAACAATATATTTAAGATGATAAGTATAGTAAATACACAACCCATTTAAGACAATTAATTACTACAACCAAACTGATGTTTACTGACTAAACTGTGGTGATTCCAGCAATTGTAATAAATATTACATAGGCCAAACCAGAAGAAGTTTCAAAGAACATTTTTACAGGCCTTAAGATTACAAAACAAAACTACAATGAAATAAAATTTGCATATCATCGTTGTTAGTATTGCTCTTTTATTGTTCTTTCTTAGTAAAAAATAAGTAGTAAAAAAATAAGAATAATTAGTAAAATATTAAGTTATATAAGCTTGATTAAATAGAAATATTATTTTGTTTGGTTAGCAGTCATAAATGAAATCTTTATATTGAATCACAGCACTTATTTATATTATATCTATGAAAAATAGTTAATGCCTCTAGTAATATTAACAAATACAAAATTATACAACAGCGCACGGGTTATTTTTAACTGTATGAAATTAATTGTCACTCGGAGTTTTCTAGGAAATCATGTTGTGTGGTTCGCATTAAAGTGTAATGAGCCTTCAGTACGCGTTTAAATAATTTTTGACAAAATTAAATTTAAAGAAAACCGCCCCCGCATGGCGGGGCCCCTTTGGGAGCCCCGGGCGCTCGCCCCGTGCGCCCATAGTAAGTTCGGCATTGGATTTAATGCGGGAAAATCTTTACTCTTAAGTTAATTTGTATTTAAAGGCTTATATAATTATATGTGTATATAAAAACATGTGTGAACCTTCTCTGTGAGAAGAGGCCCCAACCCCACCCCAAGTGAAAAGGACCCAAGCCATGGGTCCCTCGAACTCAAGTTACACCACTGTTGTCAATTCCGCTAACAAGTAAGTAAGGAGACAACAAACTTTACAATCACAAATCCAACATTTTCCAAAGTCTTACAAATGTGTACCAACAATTATTAAACATACATATAACAACTAACATAAATTACATTTATAAATATCAACATTTCTTCATACAACAAATTAAAACTTAATAACATGCGTCCTAATAAAAGTTTACAAAATTGTTTGGTTTAAAAAAATACTGATTAATAAAACATATAATGTGCTACTCTCAACTTGTCATTACATGTTTCCTTCTATAATTAAAAAGAAAATGCAAATACAAACATTGTATTAGTAGACTGTTAACAATAACAAATAAACTACATAATATGTAATAAAATCATATGAATCTCTTCATAAAATTAATTATTATTTAAAACAAAATAAAAAGTCCACTTAGTGGTACACACAGTATGAAGCAAAATGTTTTGAAAAAATATATTACGATACATAATTTGTGAACTTTGCTACCAAAGGCAAATCAATTATAATGCACATTGTTTGACTGGATAATAATATATAAATTACGGTGTGTTCTTTTGAAGAAAACTTGAACAAGAAATATAACAATATCTACTGAAAGCAAGATTTTTTTTTAAATATAATGGGGAGAAATATTTTAAAAAAATAAGTTTTATTTTTACTAAATACACAGAAATTATATTTGACATGGTTATTTTTAAATGAAACAAAACTAGTAATAGTATGTTAACAAAATATTATACTGTAAACTAGTTCAACTAATCATGTATCAAAATATATACAATGAAATAAATAAGTCGCATGGCAGGAAAATGTTTGGAATTTAGTTGTTTCAAAACATTTAGTTTCATGGAGTGTAACAAACTTGTCTCAAGTAATTTATTATTCTAGGTTAACTTATTAACAACAGATTAATAAAATTATCTCAGTTTACTGCAATACATTGGCTTATTTGATTGCTCATTCCTTTCAATCAATCAGGTATTCAAGCTCATAATTAAACTATACTAACTATATAATCCTCCACCTAAAATAAGAATTAATCATTTTTTTTATCAACAATATAATTAAACTATACTAACTATATAATCCTCCACCTAAAATAAAAATTAATCATTTTTTTTATCAACAATATAATTATTAAACTATAATAACTATATAAACCTCCACCCAAAATAAGAATTAAATTTTTTTTATCAACAATATAAATTAATATGCAATTAAAAATACAAAATTTTCTGATTTCAAATCTGTGAATATAATATTATTTAGAAACAGTCAATATACAGTCATTTTATTACAGTAAAGTATACACTTTCAGAGATGTATAAAATAAAAATTACTAAAAAAAAACTATTCATTTATATTTTTAGTTAGTAAGTCCAAGTTTTTGTAGCCATTGTTGTTTGGTTTTCTAAGTAGATTGACAATGGTCTGATTCTACACATCAATGAAAGACAATTAATAATCATGATTAATGAATAATCATGGATTGAATGCATTTTGTATTCTTGGGCTTGGGAAAACACAGTCTCTTACTGTTGTGCAGGACATTTTAGGACTTGCCAAATTCAAGCCCCTCCTACAAGAAAGAAAATCTATGGTATGTAAAAATACCAGTTGTTTGAGTGAAGGAAAAACACGAGTTTGACTTTATGTAAGGAGCAGCCTGAAGAAATTAACAACCAGGGTGGATTTGGAGCTGGTCCACATTTTCAAAAGAGAAAACTTATGTAAGAAGTCCCTTACAAACTGCAGTTATTCCAAGTTTTACAGAATATGATAAGACCAAACATTATGAGTTGAACATTCCCTCACATTAACGAGGCGAAGAAAATTGTTTTTAAATTGGTTAATTTTTGGTGATCAATGATCTATAATAAAGGCAAAGGTTAACAGACAAAATAAAATGAAAGTCGCAGAAGGCATTTGCCAAACGTGAAAGTTTTATTGCAACATCGTTCAATAAGGAGTATGGATTATACTTTACTTCGAGGGTTATTTTACTTGGACATGTTAATATATTTGCCTCCACTTACAATAAGGCAGTGATTTTGGTACAAGGCAGTGATTTTGGCAGTGATGTTGAACATAATGACTTTTGCAATTGCCTCGAAAATCTTCCACATCGTGGATTGGCTGCACAAAAGAAAAGATGCGCTAGCCAACAAATGGCTCAGATTTTACTCTTTGTGTGATTTTGTCGAATACAAAGTTTCTGGCTTAAAACATTCAAGAATTGAAAGGAGCAGATGTAAAAAGTGTTATTATCATCAACCTTCAATATGTTCTACTTTGTTTGTATTCAAGTTTGCAAGTTAATAACTGTTGAAAGTGTACACTTTTTTGTAATCAAACTTTATACTTGTTCGATTGATTAAAGTTCAATTTTACTACCTATCTTTTGGTTTATTATTACAAATAAGGGTAAATAATGTACTATGTTATTTTATCATGACATTACTTTCTGATGATGAGTTTAAATAGCTTTAAAATGTATAAAAATTAAATAGGCCTAGTACTTTAATAAATAGCTGCAATTTTTGACCATCTGAATAATATCTTATAAAAAAGGGAACAATGTGTACAAAATTTCTTTTAATAAAAATCTTAGAGATTTACTTTCTTACCACTGTTAGTTCTAATATTTACCTGATATATTAATTTTTACACACAGCCGAATAAAATAATCTCCAGAAAGGTATAATATAATTTGTACCTAGCCTTAATTTTATAGGTAATTTAATAAATGCGCCTTGTTTTGTCATATAAAAATGAGTATTTTAAAACATGCTCACCTAATCTCAAAACTAATCTCACCTAAGATTGAATAAAATCACTAAAAATAATCATGGATTAAATTCACAAAGATTATTTATTTTTCCAAGGTTTCTCTTATAGAAATAATATTATTGCCTTTTCTGTTGAGTACCGGGTAGTCTTGTGTTCATTACCTAACTGTGAAGTGGAATGTGGTAACAATTGTTTACAATAAAACTTTAAAAAAGTATTATGAAACTAAAAACATTTATAAACACAATAATTTTTATATAATAATAATCTACATAATTTTAAAAACTTGTTTGGTTAGAAATACTTGCTTGCATACATATTATTCTTTATGAAATCTCACTAAAAAAAAGAATTAAATTCATGTTAAAATGATAATGATTTTCTAGTATTCATAATAAATTTCTTCAGTGTCTCACATAATCATAAGATGATGGCTGCTGTTATAGTAGTTATAATACTGCTGTTATAGTAGTAATAATACTGCTTAAGTCCTTACATGATTTTATAAATACTAAAACAAATTTCATATTATGGTCTTCTTATCAAAATATTGATATTATCTGCAAATACCACACTATTTAAAATTTTTATAATAAAAATACTGTATTGTTTTAATGCTTGACGACCATATATATACAGTAGAACCTCTTTAATACGAACTAATTAAAACCGGGAGGGTTCGGACTATCGAATGGTTCGGATTACAGAACATATTGTGCTTTTCACACAACTTAGTTAAAACTTGGCTAAAATGGATCATAAGTGTTACAGAAAAATGAGAAATACTGTGCAATTTAAAACATTCATTATTTAATTCAAATAGTAGGCACACAGTATATTTATGATAAACTTAGTATGGAAAATATTAGGCCTACAGTAGAAAAAATTCAAATTATTATTTTAAATTTCACTCCTATGGTGTTCGGATTAGTGGACTTTCGGATTACAGGGGTTCGGATTAAAGAGGTTTTAGTTATAAGACAACTATTCAAGATCTTTCCACTGCAATCGCTATGCCCATACCTCCACCTACGCATAGAGCAGCAACTCCTTTCTTGCCTCCAGTTCGCTCGAGAGTATATAAAAGAGTGACCAGTACTCGAGCTCCTGAAAATGTAATAGTTCACATATTGCTGAACTCACAATTAAGTATATAAACAACATGTTAATAAGTATGGTTTTTCTTGAGTTCACTTTAATTAATTAATTATTAAGTTATTCAGTTCCTTACTCTCTAGATTTCACCAGTTTCGCATAGTAGAAATAGGCTTCAAACATAAACTCATTTCTTTTCTCTCTTTAAATATTTCCAGGTAGGACTTTTATCATTTTATACTTTGCTTTTCTTCAGTTTCAATAGTATTTGTATATTTACTATTCAAATTTTACTTTAAATGTTTTAAAGTTCACTGGATAAAATTTCCTTCACAAAATAGGTAACCATTTATTTTTTCATTCCAAAAAAAAACAAAAACAATCCATTGCCATGGTAACCAGGCATGATGATATTCAAACTCACTTCACATCTGATATAAACACTGTTCACTGCAGATTTAAATACATTGGTCAGGTTTCCTTTATACCCATGCCATTATTATTCAAACTATATTTTGTTTTTTAACCAATACCGTAACTTAGATTGAAAATAGTTTACAAATATTTGAAAATAAAATACATGTAACGGCTTTGAATATTGTTATTTCTTTAAACAACTGTCATAAAATAATAAATAAACACATTCAGAAACTGAACTGTTGCACAGTGAATGTCCGCAAAAGAAATCTACGCCCGAATACAATTTGTGCCAATTTTATGAACTACCAGTTTTATGCATTGTTAAATATTGTTTAAAATACAATGGTGAATTTCAGCAAAAGAATACAACGTCCGAATATTATTTGAACTAATTTTATGAAACTGCAGCATTAAAACTCAATTTAAGATACATACAACATTGTATGTCTTGCAAAAAATCTACTCCTGAAGAACAATTGCTTTTGTTTCTATGAAATACCGGCATTCAAACTTAATTTAAAATACAACGGCTAAGGTCAGCATAAATGTAATTTAGATGACGTTGCAAAAAGTGGAAATTAACTGTTGGTGTTTGGGGTCAAACAAAGGCATTTCGTTGGGACTCCAACAAAAGACATAAATCACGGATAAGGTAAATCCTGAAAATGCCCAAAATTTGCAACCCAACCTAAAACAAATAGAATTATTATACCTTTAATATCAATCTATACAATTTGTTACTTTTAGTTACAGTAGCCACCCTGATTTTACAAATAGACATGATACCTTGAGCCTACTTTACCTTCTTGTGTACAAATAACAGCATACATATGAATAAAAATAAAACAAAAAGCGTTTACTTACGAAACAATTGCCTAAACATTTTACTAAGGAAAATGTCTACATGCATTAATCTAAGAATGTTTTACAATTTTTCCTACTGATTTTGTTGTTAAATGCTGAATACAGAGAATGTTATTGCAAATATTGAACACCGGAGATTATGGAGTTTCCATCCTAAATACGGAGAACTGGCAAGTCTGAGGTACCGGTACTAATGTTTTGGGGTTGCAAATATATGCAGCAAATGCTGCAATGGACTGAGGACAATTTGTAATACAAATATAACGTATAATATATGTTCTTTGTTAGAAGTTAAAAAAACCTGTATAGTCATCATGGATGAAATATAAAAAAATAAAATCACACATAAGTAAATGGATTGTTACCTGATGCACCAATTGGATGTCCTAAAGCAAGAGCCCCACCATTAATATTTACTTTGGCAGGATCTAATCCCAATTCTCTTACTAAAGTTAATGCTTGTGAGGCAAATGCTTCATTCAATTCATACACATCTACTTCTTCTTTCGTCCAGCCTGCTTTGGAAAGCTGAAAAATATAAAGAAGTAATAAATAAATACATCAAGTAGGATTTTATAAATAAACTAGCTGGCCCGATCTGGCTTTGCACGGATAGACAAATAAAAGTTAAATGTATATTAACAAATAAAATATATCAATAAATATATTATATTAAGTATTTCTTATGGGGATTTTTAGTAACTTTGAACCCCCTTCTAAGCGAGCACTTAGGGCTATAGAGGAAGCTACATACCAAATTTAATTCGAATCCGTTCGGTGGTTTTTGAGATTTCGTGGTGAGTGAGTCAGTGGTATTTGTATTTTATATATACAGGTACAGGGTAATTCTGTAATAATTCAGGGGGTGATCGTATGGGTAACTAATGGTAACAGTAAATTTTATCCACATACTTTAGTTTGATAGTCTCAACATCCAAAGCGATTTATCCATGCTCCATATACAGAACAGTTTTCAATAACAATTTTAATTGTAGCTTTCGTAGAATTTAAAAAAACTTGGTTTGCTTTAGTGCAGGATGTAATAACCATACAAAAATATCTTGTATTATAATTATGTTTATAACAGTTTCATTCATTCAGTTTTTTCACACATCTCATGAATATCCTCAAGTACATATTAACCCTTTAAGGAGTATTGACGTTCTGGAACGTCATTTTCTTAGAGCTGTTAGGGAGTAAGGATATAATAACAAAACAAGTCAATAAAGAGTAAAAAATGTGTTTTTGCTTTTTTATATAATTCATTTAAATTATGTCTTTTACATAATAAAAAATAAGTATTATACTGAAAATATCGATAAAAACATTTTAAAATTTTGTTTGTGTATGAAAGTGTTCAAAACATGGAAATACACATAATGCCACACTGCATTCTTCGCACTGAAAGGTTGTGTCTTTCCTTTTCTTTTCATTGCATGAAGAATGTGCGCACACGTAGCATCGTTTTTGACTTTTCCTTTTTTAACCTTCGGGTGTCAAAACCACAAAAAAACAAAAACACCAATTCACATAATTACTCTACCTAAGCTAAACAGCATGTTGTCTTCGTAAATGACGTTCCAGAACGTCCGTCGTTACTCCTTTTCACGTAAACAGAAAAAGACGTTCCGGAACGTCAATACTATTTACGCGCAAAAACCTGTAGCCTACTGTACTCGTCAAAGGGTTAATAATAGTTCCCATACATTAATCTTCATTGATACTCACCAGTTGAGTGACAGCAGGAATGGGACCTACTCCCATGATTGAAGGATCTACTCCTGCTGTTGAATGAGCTACAATTCTAGCTAAAGGTGTCAATCCTCGGGCACTAGCAGCCTCTGCTGTCATTAGAACCACTGCTGCTGCTCCGTCATTGAGTGCTGAAGCATTACCTACTGTCACAGAGCCACTCTGCAACAATGCCCAAGAATCAATTTTAAAGACTAATAGCTTATAGATCAATCAAGAAGCTTAAACACTGAAAGACTAAAATTAGTGGTATCTAAAAAACAGGTATTTGTTATTTTACTTCACATTCATCAATAAAAATTAAATTACAATAGTCAACAAATGTTATTATACATTTGTTTTATCAGTTGATTCAAATGTATAATCTATACAATAAAAATGTAATGCTGGTAAGCGCATCACTTGACTAATTTGGCTATTTTTTGTTTAAAAATGTTCGTAATAGTCCGAATTAGGTTTTTATAATAAGACAAATTTGAAAAGTTTCCTGGAAAATGTTCAAATTCGGGAAAAACTGAAAATCGTTTTTTCTATGAACTCAAGACCATAACTAACGGAAACAGCTGTTCTAATAAAATGCTTACTAACACATGTTTGTTTACATTCATTTCCATAGCAACTTTACTTAGCATTTATAATCAGTTTGTTATTCTTCAAAACCAACAGCTTTTTTAGGTTAGATAGACCAACTTAAAGCAAACAAAAACCTAAATCAACTAAAAATGGTTAGTATATTTTAATGCAATTCAAACATTGGTTAATTGTTACATATTACATATAAAAAAGATGCATTGGATCAAAAACTGAACATAATTTTAGGTTAGGCCTAATACGAACCAAAACACGTTTTGCAACCAATTGGTCTAATTTAGAATTAGGTTTTTTACAATTCTTTACAATAACTATCAGTTTTTTTAGATTAGGTAAAAGCAAACAAAAGGTTTACTGTACTATCTATAAAGGTTTACAAACTATAAATCGAAATTTGTAGGCCTATATATAGTATATTTTTAAGTGGCATATAAACCATTTTGCAATTCGATTACTTAAGTCAATGTAATGAAATTGAATAACTTTACTACCCTTTAAATTAAATAAAGCAATAGCGAAGCATTGCTGGGTCCACTAGAAACATATATTTAAAGAAGAAAAAAAGATTTTAAAATTGGCCTACTACAGCAAAAACTTAGTAGGCCTACTTACTTTCTTAAAAGTAGGACTCAATTTAGATAAAGATTCTGCTGTTGTCCCATGTCGTGGAGCCTCATCCTGGGAGACAATAACATCTCCCTTTTTCCCAGCTACAGTAACAGATACTATCTCCTTCTGGAAGTGTCCTTCCTTTTGGGCTCGTTCAGCCCTTTGTTGAGATTCTGCCGCAAATTTGTCCTGATCTTCTCTTGAGACATTGTATTGAGTAGCAACATTTTCCGCTGAAAATATATTTATCATTATTACATTATAAATATATTGTACAAGTTTGAAGATACAATTTCTACATAATCTGTAGTCTCAAAAATTAAATTAATTGTATTTATTTAAAGAATAAAAATAATATTTATTTTACAGCTTTCACAATAGATTTTAAATAATACAATAATACAAATGTTAACAGTAAGTATATAAACAAATAACAATAACAATAACGGATACTTAAAACTAAGTTCATCGATAAAAATAAAACATTTGATACAAAATCAAAAATTTCTTGACTTCCCAAATAACTTTTTATTTATTAAGTCTGCTCTCTTTAATCTCTACAGGAGTCAAATTATTTTTAAGATATGAAGACTGTGAAATTTTGTCCTACATTAACACAAACAAAATAATCATATATAACAAAATTATCTAAAAATTCCCAGTTATCCTTTTAGGTAAACGTTAAGCCTAGTTGACACTTACAAACATGTTTGCGGAAACATTGTTTGCAAACAGTTTTCAATTGTTTTCGTGTTTCTCATTTGTTTCTCCGATGTTTGCCGAAAGTTTTCAAAATGTTTGCTAACAGTTCGCAAACAGTTTGCAAACAAATGACAAACATTTAACTTGTTTCAGCAAACAAAAAACAATGTACTGTATTTTGTTTTCCAAACGAAATGGAAAACACGCAAACATGTATACCAGGAACAAAGTCTACATATGACCAGTTTCGGGAGAAAGCGGAAATGCATCGCAATGGCATAAAGTGCATCTAGAAGTGCATAATTTTTTTGATACCTCTAGGAGTTTTGGGGGTGGGCTTTGGGGGCGATGGGGGAAATTTTTGAAGTTGCGATAGAGACTTGAAAATTTCCCCTCGGAGGATTTTAGGGACGCTAATTTCATTCCTGACCATGCGAAATACCTCCAGTGCACTGGGGGGGGGGGGGGGGGGGGGGGCGATGTGCATAATATTTTTAGAAAGGAGGATTTTAATTCTCAAAGAAGAAACTTGTATTTAAAAGAATTAATTTTGTTATCTTGTTAAATAAACATCCACATTGTTAGTCAAAAGTAGTCAGTTATTTATTGAATTGTTAATAAAATAGAGTAATAGTAGTTACTTTATACTTCAGTTGTTGAAGTGATCTGGTTTCAGGTCTTTGCTAAATATTAGCTAAATATTCAATACCTCCAGGAAGAAAAAGTTGGTAAACACAGGATGTAAATTGGGTCACTTTGTTGTTCTACACACCTCATTGCGTAGAATTAAATATAAACTAGCACAGAAGAAGAACGTCTTCTTCAGTCAACATCTCGAGAAACACTGCCTAGCTAGTGTGGACACAAAACAATGACAAACATTTGTTTCGGAACAGTTTGCAAACAGTTGCGAAACAATTTGAAAACTGTAGACAAACATGAACGAAGAACCAACAAACTGTTTGTCAACTATTTGCAAGTGTGGACTAGGCCTTACAATACTTTATTTTATAGTTTTGTTTAAAGAACTTATGATTATATTATACTAGGTGAATACCCGTGCTTCGCTACGGAGAATTGTTTTGCATCACTATATTACATAATTGTAATATTTCTCCCTCATTTTCTTTCATCTTTTATTTCACGAAAGTGAATTATTACATGTATTTTCAATTAGGTTGGTATGTTTTGTTCATTGACTGCCCGTCAATTGTCTCCGTCAAGGTATGTTTGTTGAATAATTTAAATCAATTAAAAATAAAGAATTCAGAGTGAAGAGCGTCTTCTTTTTCAACCGCTATATCTACAGACTGGCAAATCACAGTCTTAGCTGGATGTTGCAGATCGAACAGATACGACTTTAAGGCTCGGCAGACCCAGCCACCATCTTGAATTTCAACTCCCATAAGAGCAATGTTAAACGGGTAATAAGATTACTGGAGTAATAATGATCAGAAAATTATTCTGAATATGTCATTTTAAAGGTTAGAACAGTCCGAATGTGGATGTCTTTTAGTTTTTTAAATTCTTTTTTAAATAAATTTGTTCTTCGACTTAACTCAAAGTCAAAGTTTGCGATTTTTTTCCGTATTCAATAAAGCAAATATCAAAAATGTAAAAAGACATCCACATTCGAAGTTTAATTACCTTTCAAATAAAAATAGTTTCAATAATTTTGGATAATTTATGACGAAAAAATCCTATTTATTGTGGAAGCATGTACTCGCCGAATTTGCGTTCCTTATCGAGTGTTTAGCAATGACTACATATTGATATGTAGTCATTGGTGTTTAGCCCGCACTCTGGTTTTTATCACATCAACTTGTTGCTCGCGGAGGAATACTAGAAACATTATTAATCCGTTAATTTTGAATATGTGAGAGAAAGCTGTGTTTAATAAAATGTGTAGATTTTTCAATATGTCCTATAAATATGGGTATTCCAACTCAGTATTGGATTATGACCCATGCTTGTTAACAATATAACTAATAAGGTTGTATTTACATAGCATAGCCCATGTTACTTAGGAGATTATGTACATTGGTTAAAAACAAACAATTTAATCGGATAAATATTAAGTCGTTTCAAACAATTAATCACATTTACCATACTGTACTTATATTAATAACTTATGAACCAAATTAATAATTAATTTTCCGGCTAACAAGATGTAGTGGTTAGTTATATTTGATATTATAGTCGCTGTACATATATTTTTAACATGTGAACCAAATTCATTGCTGATTTTTGTTAACATCTTGCGATTCGAACTTCGACTCAATGTATGTCATACATCCGCTGTGTGTCCAGCAAAACCTACGATCATTGCTCCAGACCCGCTAAAATAAAATGACTCATACTTTCGTTTTGCAAGTAGCACTAGCAGAGTAGTGTTTGTCCAACAAAGGCGGCCTTTTCCGAGAAAACTGTTCCCTCGTGCCGATCGGAAGAAATTTTGCAGTGAAGGCAATTAGTTTGTTTTATCCTGACCTCGTAATCGTAAATTCCTTCAGTAGTGCGTGAAAAATAGATAGACTGAACTTCGTATTTGATTTATTATTTTTATCGTATTGTTATGTTTATCGTATTATTATTATTATTATTTACATATTTGCAGTTAGATATCGTATAATTATTACCATTCGAATTGTTATAGTTACCGTATTTGTATAGTGTTTTTAAATTTTTTAAATTCTTATTTTTTATATAGTAGTTACCGTAACACTATTCATTAGTTTAGTTAATTAATTCGAAAGCATATAATTAGTATTTAATTTTTAACCATAGTATATTGTGGGATCTAAATCCATAAGACAAATTCTGAAAACTAAACAACTCGGCGGAGACAGACTAGCTGAGTGGTATATTAAATTTGTTCTTTATTTTAACTAGTTTCGTATTATTATTACTGGAGTTGAAACCAGTCTGCATTTTATTCAACTTAAAAGTAGGAGAAAATTATAGTTTTTAATAATAAATTCGAGTTTTGGAGTGAAATGTGGGTTTTTGAGGAGACAGCCGAAATACGACAATTTTCAACTAGCGCTTGAGTCCGAACGATTCGTCGGAGAAGAAAACCTAAATTGTAAATTTTGTAGGAAATTTTGTGTTCTTTCATTTTGAATAAGAAGGTTATTTATGAAGAGTTGATAGTTTTCGAGTTAGCCTATAAGAAAAAAACCATTCAAAAATGAGATTTTAAAACTTTTTTCCATTTTTTTCAATGTTGCGTCACGAAATTTTGAGGCAGACCTCAGATTCGGATTCAGCACCCCAAAAAAACACATATTTACAATGGAAGAAATCAAAACTACCCCAAAATTTTCCCGCTAGGGGCTCTTTGGAGCACAAATTAACTGTATTATCACAGCAATGATCATGAAATGATAATAGATTAAATTACTCCAAATGAAGAGAGTGTCAACATATTTTATATTTATATTTTATAATCGTCCATACTTACTAAGAATATTTATACTGGTGTATTCAACTTGTAAAACAAATTTGATGTTGATATTCCAAAAATTGACGAAACTGGAATAGATTGAAAGGGCTACAGCGTTCGGTAAGCAAAAAAAATCGTTAGGCTCGATGATAAGTCTGATGGCTCTAGCTCATCAAATTTTTAAAATACCAACTTGAGTCTTGATATATAAGTTAAAAATAAGCTTTTCTCTTCCATACCAAGTTTTAATTCGATATATTACAAAATGGCCAACTTAGATCTGCTATACGTATGGACGGAAATGATCATATAAAAACACATTCATTGATAATTATGCGTTCATAAATTTGCTGGCCTATTTAGTTTAAAATTATGGCAGATGTATTATTTTTTTATATTATATGTATACATATATTGTTTAGGTATATTTCAAATTTCTTACAAATTGGATTATTAACTTGGGAGAAAATTGATTTTTTTTCGAAGATAAGTTAATCGAGACTGTGTATAGGCTATTACGCTAGTCTTAACAAAATTGTATTATTTTGAATATAAAAAAGTTGAATTTTCAAAGAAAATGGCAGCTATTTTGGATCCGCCATGTTGACTTTTCATATTTTATATTAGTCAGTTCCTCCTAAAAACTCCAAATAACCAGTTTTCTTTTTCTTTGAGACACATTTTTTAAATTTCAATATATATATTTGAGTAATTTGTTACATGATTATGTGTAATAAAAAAAAAAAAACATACCATCGTAAAGCTGACACTTTCCTCTTGAAAACGCCCTATTACAACTACTTATTTAATACATTGTAACTATGCAATAGTTTATAATGTACTGGGATGCGCTTCAAAAAATAGGTCTTCAGCCGTGCGACCGAGTCTTTTTTTTATGTTAATCTACATACTTTAATATACTTATATAAAAAAATCAGTCGTATTGTAAATTACTGGAACTTTTGGTCTAAAATTACCCTTACCGACTGGCCTATATTGTCAAAATGAAATAATAGTCCAATAAGTATAGAAAATGTATTTGGGATTATATGCAAGTGCCAGCCTATAATTTGAATTTTTTTGTATGTTTTTTTTTAACTTTGGCTGTTTCCCTAATTAAAATAAATTGACACCATTAAACGAGAACTAATTAGTTGTAGCCTATACGTATATTATTAAAACGTGCTAAATTTTTCCGCTTGCCTGCTTATGTAAATTGTTTTGTTTTTTTTAAATTTAAGTTTTCCTTTTTTTAAATCTCAGCCAAAATTCACGGAAAGAAAATTGTGGAAAGTGTAACATCAATATGAATTGTAAACATATCAAAATAAATTACGTTTTATTACCCTTATAGCGTCAAATATGAAAATATTGGTATTAATTTTTGAACTGAGCAATTATTAGAATACAGACGATTACGATTGTGAGTCTAGTGATGATGTCCCTAAATATCATGTGTTATATATTATATTGCTGTGCAATTCGGTCACTGACTTCAGCATACATGTGACTTGCTAAGGAGAAAGAGATCGATATACATAGGCTACTAATTATGTGGTCGATTAAAGACGATGATCGAATTGTCACGCATAATTTTCATAAAAATTCATGAATTATACAGTGGTGAAATTAGCCTGAAAGAACAGAAAAACAGACGTTTTCAGGTAGCTTTATTTTATACTATGTGGAGATAATAATGTAAAGTAAGTTATGCAACAGTATCTTTTTATAATTTAATATTTGTTAGTAATATTTTTTTATTCTTATTGTAACCCGTGTTTAGATATTTAAAGATAGCCTTTGCCGCCATTAAATTATAAATAAACGTTTATATCAGCACTTTGTACGTACTGTATACGTTTTTAGGTACGGTACAACATTCTTAATATTTTCACTTTTCTGTTCATGTCTTTTATTGATTGCATTATTTAAAATCTCAGTCAATATTCAAGGTAAGAAAATGCTCGTTTTAAAATGTATATAATTTATATACTTTGATATCAATATAAATTGTAAAATAGGATAAGTTGTATAACCAAAGCAAACATCGAAGATTGCGGCCTCAACGCTATTGTAAATATCGAGTTGTTTTGTAGGTTTACTAAAACTGTAAAATCATTTTGAGTCGGCGGCGATACATAAAGAAGAGAGCGAGAGAGGGAGAGAGTATTGCTAGACAGACTGTTTAGATTGTCACGCATGCGCATTTCAGTACGTCTGTCATCTAATAGAAGTAGTTCTCAGCGGCCTATATTTTTACTAGCGGAAGAACGAAATTTCGCACAAAAAAACTCAATGCTATTAGTGTACAGCTTTGCCACTTGGAGCGCTGCGGTCAACACAGAAATATTTTTTCACTCCTGCCGAAATGCGCATTCATAGATCGGGATAGATTTGATCAGCTTTACGCATTTAAATATTTCCTTAAAATTAATAAATGCAAAATTTCAGATCTCTTTCTTTAAGGAAAGAATACCAACTAATATTTATAGTTTTTAGGGGTTGTTATCACATTTTCACCCCTTAGCAGCACGTAATAAAATTTAAGACTGGTTTACTTTTGATGTGTCTTTTAAGGAATAAATGTAAAACATTTCAGCTTTCTAGCTTTACGGAAAGTATAACAAACAACATAAATTGTTTCAGGGGTTGTTTCAACCCAGGCCAAATATTTTAAAATTATTTCTTAGTGCGTCTCTAGTGCCTATGAGCATACGTGTACCAAATTTCATGTTCCTCAACGTTATTCAATTAATATTTATAGTTTTAGGGATTTTTAATACTTTTCAATCCCTATGCAGAACGTTACAAAGTGTAAAACTGGTTTATTTTATATGCATCTTGTAAGAAAATAACGTAAAAAATTTCAGCTGTCTAGCTTTCAGGAAAGTATAAAAATTAATATTAATTGTATTAGGGGTTGTTGCTACATTTTCACCTCTTAGCAGAACGTGACAAAAAGTAAAACTGGTTCACTTTTTATATATGATTTTAAGAAATAAATGTACAAAATTTCAGCTTTCTAGCTTTAAGGAAAGTAAACAAATAATATGTTTAGTTTCAGGGGTTGTTTCAACCCTTTAAGGCCATATATTTTAAAATCCTTTCTTAGTGCGCCTCTAGTGCCTGTGAGCAATATGTGCACCAAATTTCAAGTTCCTAAGTTTTATTCAATTATTATTATTTATAGTTTTAGGGATAGGTACTACATTTTCACCTCTTAACAGAACGTACAAAATGTAAAACTGGTTTATTTTTTCTATCCATCCTGTAATAAATACATTTACAAATTATCAGATCTCTAACTTTACGGTAGGTATAAAAATGTATATTTATTGTTAGAAGGGGTTGTTATCACATTTTCACCCCTGGTAGGACGAACAAAATCAAAAACTGGTTAACTTTTTATATGTATCTTGTAAGAAATAAATGTACAAAATTAAAATTTTTTTGCTTTAAGGAAAGTATAACAATCGGGATCGATTTGATCATTTTTACACATTTAAATACTTCTTTAAAATTAATAAATGCCAAATTTCAGACCTCTAGCTTTAAGGAAAGAATGCCAATTATTATTGATCACCACTGTAAGCTGCGAAATAAGAATTGAGATTGTTTTCAATGTCGTATACACGAGGTATTCAATCTGTTAATTCAATAATTGCAGTAAAAACCGTACAAGTGAGATAACATCGACCAATATCGGTAGATATCAGGGTAGCTCAGATGGCAGAGCATCACGACGGAAACGTGAAGGTCCCGGGTTCAACTCCCGGTCTTGGTCTATGTTTTTTCACTTGTAATTTAATTAAATACTTTTAATGGTCAAACCCTTTTCAACGACAAAGTATCACCTTCAGTGACATTTGAGCTACAATTAAATTATCGCATATATTATTTTTCAAGACTATTTTTTTGTCGGTACGCCATAACTTCCTTAATACATCATCAAATTACATGAATGAGGCATCATTTTAAAGCTTTCCTTAACCACTACACGGGAAAAATAGACAAACAGATTAAAATTCATGTTTTAATAACAAAAATTGATTTAAAAAACTTTTATATTATACTCTGTATGTTCCTAATGAAAGGCGCCATCTACTAACCATCTGTTTAACTAGCATGACAGCTGTTAGTTAGATTGTTTACACTGTAAGATTGTATAAAGAAACTGTTATTTATAAACCATGTAAATAAATAAACTTAATTAACTGAATTAAATCAACGTGTTAAATCAGGTAAATGTAGGCCTACTCCGAATTTGCGAAATATTCGCACGGGTCAGCTAGTAACTAATTTATTATGGTTATTATAACCTTGTTATCTAGACAAAGTTCTACCTGGCTAATTTCTATTGTTCTCTAAAGACAGTAGTCTCGTCTTCATGCCATACTTGGTCAAAGTGAACCTGGGAGCCTATTAAATGAGTTATTTGTCATTTTAAAACATTTTAAGCATTCATTTACAAATATTGTCATTTATGTAGATTGAATTGTCCTGAATTAATCTAAATAATTGACATTCTACTGTAAAATAACCCTACATATTGTGTCAACTTAAAAATATCAATAATATTTAATTCAGCTAATTAATTCATTAACATTGATAAACATTTTCCAAACTTATATCAATCAAAAGCAGTCATTTGCATGTTTGGATGGCATATTTTTTTTAAAGTAGATATTCTGAAAATAATTTGTTTGTTTTGCTTGTGGATTAATTCATTTTTGAAAATGTACTGATTTCATTTTAAAACATTAATGCTCTAGTATGTTCCACTAAACTATAGCAAGTTTTGAAATAATCTCACCTGTTTCTCCCATGTGAATGTTGTGGAACGCATCAGTTAAACCATCATACACAAGTGAATCAACAAGGCTACTGTTTCCCAATGTTACACCAGAGCGCAGAAAAGTAGTGTGTGGAGCTTGACTCATTGCTTCTTGTCCACCGCATACTACAATATCTGAATCACCTAGCTTTATCGATTGGTAACCAGCTATTATAGCTCTGAAATAAAAACAATGCAATGTCCCTTCGTTTTCTTTATTGAACATGTTTTTAATTTAAAGTTTGTTCAATTTATTCTACAGCAAGTTTTCTTAATTAACAGATTTTAAAACCCATTGAGCAACACATTGTGGAAGTGTAAAAGAAAGTACAGTACACAAGGTGTGGTTAGAGAGAAAAACAGTCTGACTTTTTTTAAACAATAAGCAAGCCTGTCCATTTGATGTAGTATGGCTACAGAGGTCATCAGGGTAGTACCACTCAAAATTGTTCAATAATCTTTTAACAATGTTGACCATACATCCGAGTTCTGTTGGAAAGTGTTAAGTATTCAAGTGGAGAGAGATTTATCAATGTGAAGTTCTTTGTCAAAATCCACTACAGTAAATTATGCTTTGTTAAAAAAGTTTAGGGATACAATTTCCAATCATGCACACAGTTTAAAGAGGCAAGAGAAGTTATCACAGATGATGATCACCCTAGTCTGCTCTGTGTGTAAAAAACGGGTACACAATTTTAAAATGATCGTCTTTGCCAAAGTTTGACAAAAAAAAAGGCTGGCTACAGGTTGGTTACACTGGAATATAATAGTGTAAATAAGATGATAATGATAGACAGTACAGAAAATGACGAAATTAAGTGTGAGTTAGTTGGAAAGAGAGATTACAGAATAGTAGAAGCAAACATGTAAGAAAATTAGAAAATAAAATGAAATTAAATATGATATGAAATATTATAAAATATATTATAATAAAACCAAAAATTGTAATGAAAGTGTATCAGAAAAACAGAAATTAGTACAATATAGCTATTAGATGAAAAGAAATGATAAATAAACGACCAGAAGTGACAAAATAGGGAAAAGTATATGGTTTTAAAGTTAAGAAGTGATAAATAAGGGAGATTACGTAGAGAAAGTTGCAAATAAATGAAAATTATTGTGCTTATTTTTAAAAGCTATGAAATGTTATGTTGTTTTATTATAAATATTTAGTAAGAAAAAGATTTGGGATTGTTAATTGTGTTATATGTTATAAGATGTTTATAAATTGTTTAAGATGTTTATGAATTGTTAAATAATGTAGATTTTAGAAAGCAAATGTATAATGAAAACATGTTATAAATTTAATAGATAAGATTCTGTTGTTACATAAGAATTTAAAAATATAATTGCATGTGTACTAACCAGATCCAGATACCCCAAGAAAACAAATTGAATAACTGTGCTCAAATTAAAATTGAAAATTAATTATAAAATAATATTTACTTGTATCATGGAAAATAAAGTAAATCAATAAAATATTTATTAATGGTGGACTACAAAATGAGTTATTGATTTATTAATATTCATTATTTAAGAAATTACAAGGACAACTCATCATCATCATTATTATTATTGAAGATGCTTTTATGAAATACAGTAGAGCCTCGACTATCCTAGGTAACTGGGACCTGGCAGACCTCAGATAATATGGTAGGCCATGAGAAAACCATTGTGGTGCGAGTTCCCGCATTATTTATGTCGTTATTTGCTGATTTGGAGCCATACTTACTTCAAAATATATTTTATTTGATTTTAAATAAACAAAGAAGGTTTGATAATGTACTCAAATGAAAGAAATTTGATACTGTAAGCTACTGTAATAAAAACAAAAATTTATAGAGACATTTACATTATTTATGAAAAGTACAAATTTAAATCCTTGAATTGCAAACATTTATATTTATAGATAAATAAAACACACAGAAAAGTTATAAATGTACACACTTTTAAAAAAAGTCTTTCGCTGTCGTTTCATTTTCACCTTCCTCTCATAATTACACTCTCTTTCACAAATTTTAACACCGACTAAAAACAAAAGAACAAAATACAGTAGCAGGGGGAAGAAACTACTTGTCGGTAAGTATGTGAGAAATCATCTCAAGCTATGAATTCATTATCAAAATTAATTCAGTTAACTTACATTTATTTGTAAGTTAACTGAATTGATTTTGACAAAAAATCAAGTTTTTATTATTATTTTTTGTTTTTAATTAGCCTGGGATAATCCGAAAATTCGGATAATCGAGGATCTACTGATTTCATAAAAGCATCTTCAATAATAATAATGATGATGATGAGTTGATCAAATATTAGAAAATTAATTTTCATCACTGCAGGGATTATG
>JAGFPH010001301.1:149921-181718 GCA_018207615.1 Philaenus spumarius | reverse complement strand
TCTAGGCATTCTATACAATGCCTGGATTTCGTACTTTGCCGGTAACATAGACATACAGACACTTTGTAAAAACCACTTTTTTGGACACAGGGGGTCCCAAAAAAGATATTTCCACAAAAATCTCAACATCTATTTTTTGTTGCAATTACCATACTTTCTCTATACTAAGTATAGTGAGAAAGTAAAATGTGTGAAAGATGAAAATACTATTAATTTTTGTCTCACAAAAACATCAGTAGAGAGTAAATAAATCATATAGCTATTGCACAGACACTCGTCAAATTTACTAATGGTTGGTGCTAAAGTATATAAAAATATGGATAGTAATCTAGGATTAAAGTTAGAAAACATATTCTAAAAGAAAAAGAACATAGTAAGTCAGCAGATGATGAAAAGAGTCTTTAGTGAACCCTTATTTAATAAATTTTTGGTAATCCGTAGATAAACTTTTAACAAACATAAAATTGTATGGATAACTACATTCAATGTGTCTGTTAACAAAATATAAATACAGTACAACTCGCTCAACCTGCCCTGGATAGTCCAACCCCCTCTGTAATCTGATTCTAAAAATAAAAAAATTTAATTAACGAAAAACTTGATTTTATTTTTGCACAAAATAAAACAGCATCGTGTTATTATAGTGAAAACCCAGTACGCTGTACATGCCTATATATTAAAACACATTACAGTAGTATATTCTGTGTGTAAACACTTATGTATTTCAAAAGAAGTTTTGTTTTACCTCATGTAAAACACATGTAATACCATGTGTACCACATGTTTACCTCATGTAATAAGCAGACACAACTGCTTGTAATTTTTACTGCCTTAGCTATTTTGAATGTCTAAGTTTAGCCTACACTTTCTCAAATAATCAATTATACGAATGATTCTCTACTCCATCTGTGCCATTATATTAAGCCGATCTAGCGAGGTTGTACGTATTTGTTTCGAAATATATTCATACACTGACCTCAAGTGTTGTGTTTGCAACTCCAGCTTGTGTTAAGAACCAGGCAGTAGCACTGTTTGCAAATGCAATAAATGACACAGCTGCAATAACACTTGCAATGATGCTTTGTACAATATTTACACCAGACATGGCCCCTTGTGTGGCTGCATCTACTACACTTGTGTCTTCGCTAAAATCAAATTAAATATAAAAAATACATAAATTTATAATTTTGAAATTTAAAAAATCTTATAAGTGTGTTGTTAGTTTTTTGGAGCATGAACATTGTACTGCTTAAAAACAACTTGAGTAGAGTCCCGCTATTCCAAACTAATTGGGACTGAACACTGTTTAGGCCAGTCGGTAGAGGTAAATTTAGACCAAAAGTACCAGTAATTTGCAATACGGCTGATTTTTTTTTATAAGTACTGTACATTAAAGTATGTAGATTAACATAAAAAAAGTTTACCAGTCTATCGATTTCCCAAAGTCGAAAAAAAAATCGATTATCATTTTTTTTTCGATTATCCTTAATATTTTGAGCTGGGATGAAGATAGAGGAAAATAAAAATACCATCGTGTAGGGAAGGTATTTTTCAACAAAAAAGGTTATATGTATTTATTTCGTCCGAGCAATGGTTTGTCTGGAAAAAATTCGATAATGCAGGTATGTATTTTGCAGCAGGGGAAATCACTAAAACGGGACATCTTATTCATATATGAAGCGTTTTCTCATTCTAAATCGGCCGAATTTTAATATATCGAATTGAAACTTGACATAGGAGTTAAAATATATATTTTAAACATTTATGCTGAGTCTCAGCTTGTTATCTTGAAAATTACCCGATCTAAAACCACTTGACTTATTAATGGGTTTCTCGATTTTTGGAGTACCGGACCCACCAATTCATTTTAAACAGCTCCAGTTTAGAAAATTTTCAAAATATCAACCTGAAAGTTTTTTTACAAGTTAAATATATAGATTCAAACAAGATCAAGGAGTATAAACCTTTTTTATTATTTACTTTTCAAAGCACAAGTAAGTTAAAAAAGTATAATTTTAGACCTTTTTAGATTTTTTATCAAAACGCTTGAGTTAATCGGCTGCAGATAAGCCAATTTTTTAAATATAGTTTTTAAAATAAGTATAGCAAAAAACAATTGTGTTTTTAACTTCTGTACCAATTTTTAAATCGATATGTTCAACAATGTCGAAAATAGAGTCGTTGAATCCAAAGGTGTTAAAGTTAAAACGAGATAGGTAAAACAGAAGACCATTTTCGAGCGCCTCGTTTTTAAAAATAACATGAAAAAAATCGTTCATACTTACTAAGAATATTTATACTGGTGTACTCAACTTGTAAAACAAATTTGGTGTTGATATTCCAAAAATTGACGAAACTGGAATAGATTGAAATTAGTTTGTGAGTCCGGTACTCCTAAAATCCATAATCGAAATCGACTCCTAGATCGGGTCTTTTTCAAGATAACAAGCTGAGACTAAGCATAAATGTTTGAAATATATATTTTAAACATATGTCCTATGTCAAGTTTCAATTCGATATATTAAAATTCGGCCAATTTAGAATGAGCCAACGCTTCATATATGAATAAGATGTCCCCTTTTAGTGATTTTCCAGGCTGCAAAATACATACCTGCATTATCGAATTTTTTCCAGACAAACCATTGCTCGGACGAAATAAATACATATGTCCTTTTTTATTGAAAAATACCTCCCCTACACGGTGGTATTTTTTATTTTCCTCTATCTTCATCCCAACTCGAAATATTAAGGATAATCGAAGAAAAAAATGATAATCGATTTTTTTTTCGACTTTGGGAAATCGATAGACTGGTAAACTTTTTTTATGTTAATCTACATACTTTAATGTACTTATAAAAAAAATCAGCCGTATTGCAAATTACTGGTAGTTGAAACCTATACCGACTGGGCTAGTTTGGTTTAGCGGGAATTTGGAATAGGCGGATTTCATTAATAATATCAATGTATTGACTTCTCAAGGCGTAAATTAAGTGCGGGAACGTCTGCTAATGCCAGTTCTATACAGTGTCGATAGGATCGGAGGGAGTAAACGCTCAAACTGAACGCTTAACGTATCACACGTAGAAGCGGCAAATGCTCTTGACCTCACCTTAGGCCCCCAATACACGTTCCAATCCGCCGTACGATCTGGTCTGAAACGATTGGAACGTGTATCGGCAGGCATCGAAAAAGATATCGGATTGAATGAAAATTTCATGAGATTCGACCGGATTGGATCGACTTGTTCACAACAACTACCCGACTGAGTTGAGGAAAGGCGAAGAGGGGAGATCGCTGCGACGAATCTGAAGACAAATCATACTGTGTGTGAGGACAGCGTCGATGCGATAGGATCTGAAACGATCTGTTCTGACAGATCCGTCGTACGATAAATCGTTACGTGTATGGTCCGCCTTAGTTTAGGTTTACACCATCAGTTTTTTCCTTCCGTTGCGTTTCGATTCCATAAAAACAGAAGGGAACGATAGGTTGTTCAAACTGTCCGTTTTGTCATCCCTCAGTCTGTCCGCTGGTAGGTATCGCATCGTCTTAAAAATAAAATTCCTTCGAGATAACGAAAATGGAGAACGAAAATGGATGAACGCAATTTTCATGTGGCAACAACAATACTGGTGCCTTGCTGTTGTATCTAATCCTTCCTTCTTTCTGAAGAACCCGGTAGTTTCACCGTTGCAGTAGCTTCCTTCCCGCAAAGCGGATGGAAAACGTGAAGGAAACAAACGCTCTCATTCCAATTTGGTTTCAATCGTTTTCATCAAGCTTAGGCCTCTATGTATGCCTCGATTTAATTTATTTGTATAACAATAAATCTACGTTTTTTCACGAACGTCTTTTTATTTTCTCCTGTTTTTATGTTAAAAAAGTCAGTACTTTTTCTGAACTCTGTTCGGAATAGGCGGATTTTCGGAATAGCGGGAATCTACTGTACTACCATATTTTTGGTGGATCAAATTAATATTTTTGTTAAATTCAAGTGTTATTAAAGATTTTTTAAACTTTTGGTACGGTACACGAATACCTTTAAATCAAAGAGATTCAAAGAGCATTCAAACAGTGCATATTATTTAGCAGGGCAAAATTATAAAAGTAATTTTTATCAAATGATGAATGCAGTGATAAAAACGGTTGTTTGTAAAATGTGTTGTGCTTGGGAAAACAGATATATTTTGGACTAGCAGCCAAGTTTCAGAAAATCACACGTGACAAAGTTTCTTAGGAACTATTTTGTGTTGCCAAGGCGTAGTAGCGTGTTTTGGGAGTTGAGACCTAGCACTTCTATGACCTTCAGTCGAAGCTGTACTCTTGTTCTACGTGCACGTTCCATATTACCACTAATTAAAGTAAGCTTAAAATATAAAAACTTATGGTTTTATTATTCAATGACAAAAAAGAATAACTACATCCGTTGTGTGAAGGATTTATAGATGTAAGGTAATATACTTTTATATTTTATAAAAATATAAATTGTTACTAAAATAAATGTTTCAGTGTATCAGTTATAAATATAAACAAATTACAACTTGCTAAAAGGGAGTGTGTAGATTAAATTTGTCAAAAGTTGGTACTATTAAAATTGCAAACATCTCAACAAGGAATAGCTTCTAAAAATTGTATATTAAGACTTAAATTTTAAATAATCTTAAAAATAATTAATTAAATAAAAAAAACATTTTCCAATATGCCATGTTTTTTAAACGAACTAAAAAGTATAAAATTATTTTCCGTGCGCCCTTCTTAAATTTTCCGAGGGCAAATTTTTAGTGACTATGGAGATATTTGTAAGACTTAAAGATAAAAAACGTGGGGCACAGCCAGTAGATACTAGAAGTAGATAGGCCTAATCCGGATAAATTCACAACCAATTTTAGTGCATTGGAAATGAGATTCATTGTAATGTAATTTATTTACTCCTCCTTAACTATCATGGGTTGCCTGCGCCCCACATTTTTCTCTTCAAGTCTTACAAATATCTCCATAGCCACTAAAAATTCGCCCTCAAAATTTTAGAAGGGCCCACGGAAAGTTATTTTATACTCTTTGGTTTGTTTTAAAAACGTGGTATATTAAAAAAAATTGTTTTATTTAATTAACTATTTTCTGCATTTTGGTCTTATGCACGGGTGAAAGTTTCCAATACCGGGTGTCCCACGGAGAGGTCCCTATTTTTGAATTGATATGACAGACGTATAGAGCGCGCTACAGACTTGAAATTCTACAGTCGTGACTAACACATATGTAAAAGAAATACCCCTGAGTATCAGTTAATTCTGACTGATCCAAACAAAATGGCGGAAAAACAAAAAAACAACAAAATCAGCAATCGTATTTTAAGGGTAAACCTAGTTTTATTTAGATATTCATTTTTTGGGTGCCAAGTCACAAATAAATATAATATATTATTTACCTTTTAGGTCCGTCTTGTGACTTCAGTTGCGAAGATTATGACTAGTTTCGGGATCTTGACCCCATCATCAGATACTAATTTCACTCATATGAGCACGTCACACATTAAAAAAAAACACACACACACAACACATACACAAACACACATAAAAACCTCAACGTGTCTGCCACCGTAGTGCACTCGGTCATGTCTATCTACGTACTCTTATCTACTACTCTTTTATTTAGAGTAGAAACAGCTATTCTCAGTTTTAAGCAATCACATAGTTCCTCATCTTTCTCAGCCTGAGATGAAAGACGTTTTTTCCCAACAGGATGGAGCTCCTCCGCATTATGCTAATGTGGCCAAAGCAGTTTTGGACCAAAATCTTCCTAACCGTTGGATAGGTCGTGGCATTTTTTTGTGGGGCTTTTTGAAGGAGAAGGTTTATTGTCATAACATTGCGACAGACGATGAACTAATGAGGTTGATCGAAGAGGAACTGTTGTTGATACCTCGAGAGTTGTTCAGCAAAGCGTATGACTGTTTTCTATTTCGTTGTCATCAGTGCATTGCGATCGATGGAAATCAGTTTGAATAAGGTTTATGGATCAAATAGATTTAATTTATTTATGAGTTACTTATATCTTTAATTCCCTAACGTTGTTTAGTGCTTAGTAACATCGTTAAAATTCAATAATTATGTTGTAACACTTAAGCAAATAAAACCATTTTAACGAAAAGGTACTATTTCTTTGATATCCCGCCATTTTGTCCTAATGTGTCAGAATTAACTGATACTCAGGTGTATTTCTTTTACATATGTGTATGTTAGGACTGTTGAGTTTCAGGTTTGTAGAGTGTTCGGTGCATCTAATAAATTAATTCAAAAATAGGGACCTCTTCGTGGGACACCCGTTATATCGATGAGATTGTGACAGGAACACATATAGGAAATTCCCAATGTATTTCAAATTCTGTTTAGCTGACAGTCAGTGTCTGAAATTCAAAAAATATTACCTTTTCCTACCTACAATATTTCAAATTCTGTAACTCTTTTACCCTGAAAATCAAACTAAAAAAGTTAACAAAATTTATTTTTATTTTTTTCATGAAATGCAATGTCAGATCCTTCTTAATTATTAATTGTAACTGTCTCACCAAGAAACCGAGTCGATATTGTATTGTCATCCAGTTCTGACCTATATTTAAAAATTTCTGACCTATGTTTTAAATATCAGGTTCTGACCTTTTTGTATTTAATTCAAGATTTATATTTAAAATCGTAGCTCATCAGCCAAATCGATTTGTGTACCGACAAGAAATCAATTGAATATGGCATTGTCATCCAGTTCTGACCTATATTTAAAATTTCAAGTCTCTAGCTCATCGGGAAGTTAGTTTAAACTCGATTGCAAAGTCCCACCGGACAGACAGACAGACATGACGGAAACCGAACTAATAAAAATGTGGTAATAAAATACTAATCACCGAAAAGTAATTATGTTTAAGTTTCTATTTTTAATAAGATACCGTATTTAATTTTTCAGAAATGGTGTTTTTTTTGTGTACTTTATTAATTGATTCGTAAAAGAATAATAACAGGTATAAATTATTATTTAATACAACTAAGCGCTAAACAGAATAATAAAACTAATTTTATGTTAATTTTTTACATTTTGTATGTCCCTTCCACAGCTTTGCATAGCCAGGTGTTATTAAGGGGAGCTGGGTGTCCCTATTCCGTGCATGTTAATTTTACACACTTTAGGTACATTTATTTTGGAAACTAAAAATGATACAATCCTGCAAAGAGTACATGTTTGTGAACATTACCTAGCACTTTAGTTAAAATATGTTTATAAATAAATTGTGTAGGTAATTTAATATGTATTTGCAAAAAAAATATTTTTTTTTAATAATAAAAACATTTTTTATGACTTTTTGTCAAGTAAGAACAACAATACAGTCGCAACATTCTTAGGAAAAACACTGATCTTTATACAGAAAACATTTCAGCTCTCAATCATTATTAGTTTCTGAGATAGTTGTAACTTTATAAGTGAAAAAACAAGTTCGCGGTGAAACCTCTGAGGATGATGACCATGTCATCGAAATGTACATAAGGGTAACGTATTAAACACAACTTACAATTTAGTTGTATAGTTATTGTTTTTGTTCCTTGTTTTGTGGTTCGGGTTTTTATTTAAATCAGTGTGAAATCAGTGTAAAAATATAACAGTATAAAATTTTAACGAATCCGTAAATAGGTTTGAAGCCCATTTTTACTATATAAGCACATGTACGCTTACCTCTTATACACTTCAAAATTATCTGCATCGGTTTTGGAGACTTCAGTTTCAGGAAAAAGTATTTTGGCATACATAAGTGCAGCTGGAGCAGTCATGATTGATGCAGTTATAATGTAAGTAGGGTTAGCTCCAAGGGCAGCATAGGCAGCAAATACAGTACCTGATAAAACATTGTGGTTTTAAAAGGTAAAACAACCGGTGTATGAGCTTATTATAATATACTATTATGACTCCCTACTAAAGTGATATAAAAAAATAAAAAAAATAGTAATTAACAGATCTATTGTAAATATAACTCTTTGATGAAACTTACTGTCCAATAGTCAATTTTGTCGCTTATATATCATGAAGGCCGTTTCGGCTATTCAGCCATCATCATGTATTCGGGATCATTGTCCTTCGACACTGATTATAAAACCACGTGTACACATTTATAAAAAACTTTTACAAAAGAAGAGTTACGCACAAACACTTGCAATTGAATATAGGTCCAGTAGGCCCACTGTCTATTTAATACGGTCCTTATAGCTTATTTTAAAACTTATAGAAACCAACTAAACACTCTTATAAAGACAGTTAAACGGAATTATTATAGAGACCAATTAACTCAATGTAGAAATGATCCGAAACGTCTTTGGGAAATTATAAACGATTTGAGCGGTCGCGGTAACAGTAAGAAAGGGTTTCCAATAAAACAATATTTGCAAGGTTCCCAGTCAGACATAAACACAGACACATATAAACAAGTTGCTAATGAATTCAATTCGTACTTCTCCAACGTCGGATATAATTTAGCGTTATCTATCGACTCCGGTGGTGAACCTATAATAAGGGACGAAGACTACGAGACCTTATCTAATTTCAACTTACGTACTGTTACTGAATACGACATTATAAGATATGCAAACAGTTTGCGGGGTGGCTCTGCACCTGGCTACGATGGCATCTCAGCGTCCCTTCTTAAGGACAACATTGATCTGTTTATGAAGCCTTTACTTCACATAACAAACTTAAGTATTGAGTCAGGAATATTTCCTGATATATATAAAACTGCTATGGTTTTCCCTCTTTTTAAAACTAACGACAAATCGGAAAAAAATAATTATCGTCCTATATCTCTATTAAGCGTGTTTTCAAAAATTATTGAAAAAATCGTTAAAGACCAGCTAATTTCATATTTAAACAAACACAAAATTCTAACGCGTTGTCAGTACGGCTTTAGACGAGACAGAGGGATATCTGATGCCCTGTTTGATTTGACCAGCAACATCAATGATGTTATTAGCAGTAATAGGCGTAGCATTGTGGTTTTTTTGGATCTTGCTAAAGCGTTTGACTCCGTTGACAGGGAGAAACTTCTTCGCAAATTGGAATTAATCGGTTGTAGAAGAAAGTCTTACTCGTGGTTTGAAAGCTACCTGTCCAATAGGAGACAGATTGTGTCTATATGTGGGGTAAACAGTGATAGTTGTTCTGTAAACTATGGGGTGGTTCAGGGAAGTACTCTGGGGCCGCTTTTGTTCTTGATTTATATAAACAATTTGAACAAATTAAATATTGAGGGCAAATTCTTTCTTTTTGCTGATGATACGGCTATACTATTTGAAGGGGAAACTTGGGAAGAAGCACAGGAAAAGGCATTGAGGGGTTTGGCTTCCGTAAAAAAGTGGTTTGACCAAAACGTGTTAACTCTTAATGTTTCTAAAACTAAATTTCTGCCGATTTCACTGAGAGCTTGCACTGATCTAAATCTAAATTCTTTAAAACTACATTCTTGTGGTGATTATCTAAATAAGGTATGTTTGTGCGAACATATTGAAAGCACTGATTGTTATAAGTATCTTGGAGTAATGTTTGATAAACGGATGAAATGGACTGAACATGTCAAATATGTAAAGCAAAAAACACGCAAACTAATCTATGTTTTTAAACATCTTAGTGAAATCCTAAATGTTCAAGAGCTGAAACTATCTTATTATGCATATTGTCAATCATTATTTATGGGGGGAATAATAGCCTGGGGGGGGTGCCTTTAAAACAATTCTTGAACCTCTTAACATAATTCAAAAATCTATACTTAAAGC
The DNA here is from genome assembly GCA_018207615.1 of Philaenus spumarius. Taxonomy (NCBI): domain Eukaryota; kingdom Metazoa; phylum Arthropoda; class Insecta; order Hemiptera; family Aphrophoridae; genus Philaenus; species Philaenus spumarius. Next base: position 171,918 of record JAGFPH010001301.1, on the reverse strand, counting down.
TGCATTGCGTAAAGGCCGTTGTTTTTCTACTGAGACACTTTTTGACGAATTTAAGGTTATGAATCTTAGACAAATTTATGTCAAAACTCTTGCAATTTATATTTTTAAAAACTACCGAGTTATTTTCGAAATTACCGATCATCAACGTTTGACACGCAGCTCAAAGTCACTTGGAATTTTAAATAAAAAATTAAGTAAGACTTTCTCGGTCACGAATTCACATTACATAGCTCATGTTTTATATAGGAATCTACCTGACCACTTACGTATGTTTAATAACTTTAAACTTCAGACATTTAAGAAACATATTACAAACTGGCTTCTGGAATTGGGAAGGGACGGTACTGAGAATGTCATTGTATCCATCTACAGGTAGCAAATATATTTACCCTTGTTTATTGTACTAACTAGCAAATTGTCAAGACCGAAGTCTTGGTGAAAGACAGCATCTGTTTAACAACAATGGCTGCTTATCTGAAACTAAGTGACTTTATAGAAATTTTTTGACTAAATTTGGAATAGATAATTTTGAGTGGGAATGAGATGGTGGATCGATGAAATACACTGGGATTAATTACGAAAGTGTGTGGCTTTTAAGAATAGAGCTTGGATTTTTGGATACTTATGGTGGTTCGTAAACCAGACATAAGGGACGTTTTCTTCTGACCTGCGCAGGTGCAGGATCAGTGATGATCTGTTCTTATCTCTCTCGCTATTATTGATTCTCGTGTGTTGAAGCAGTAACTATTTGTTGACCCGGGTTGTTTTGGTCTGATATGGACTTGGATTCCTCCGTTTGGCACTTCCCACTCTACTCTACCTCTATTGTTTTTATATTATAAAACTTTAATATAGATCAATAAATATATTATGTCTTCCTTGTTGGATTTTTAGATGCGACTCGTGCCTACGCACAGGCTAAGCCTATGTGGGCACAATTTCCGTGATATTATTATAAATTTTTTCTGTATTATATTTAAAGGAAATATAAATAAATTGAATTGAATTGAATTGAATTGTAAGTTTCAACAAAGAGTTATACTTAAACAAACAATAGTTGGTATGATGAATATAAATATTAGTAATCTATTATAAATTGTAGGCTACATTGTATGATTTAACGATCTACTGTAACCAACCATTCTAATTTAAATGTAATACTATAGCCCATCTCAGGTTAAGTTGAGGCAAGCAGGGTGGGTAATTAGGGTCGGTTTCAACCGTCATAAAACTGACCCTTATTAATGCCGCCTGAGTGAACCTGTAGACACTCTAGTTTAAAATTGCAAGTCTGTATGTCTTAAGTAAAAATAAAAAACGATATCATATTTCGTTTCATGATACTTTCCTGATAATTTTGATACCAAATTTGATTACATTTGGCCAACTTTGAGCTGTACTAGCATTATAAACTTTTTTAGTTGAATCAACATTACTAATATGGTTTACAACAATAAAGCCACAAAAATGTACTAGAGAAGTTCATATTTAAATATGTAATAAATAATCATTATTTGAGAAAAAAACTCGATACTGTATCGTTATTTACCATAATACACACAATTGTGTGTTTGTACCATAGTAATAACATATTATAATTACCATTTGTGATAGTTAAAACTTTCTCTCTGCGTTTCGGAGCTCATTTAATTATTAAATAGCTCGTTTTGCAGACTTGAGACTGCCAGAGGTCTGTTTTGGTCTGTTAGACATTCGTCAATTTTTATATTTTTTTATTTTATAATTTGTTTGTATTTATTTTTTTACAAATATTTACAGTTAAATAATGTACATTGTTTCTTTATCAATCAATCATAATATATCAAAATTCATTCAAAATATTTACAGTGCTAAGTACGTTTGTCTTATAATAGTTGGACTCTGCAGTAAGAGGTGTTTGGTAAACATTAGAGGTGTTTACTAATGTGAGTGATGATAAGAATATTGATAAGAATAAACCTAATGAATTATTAATAAACTTGATAATTGTTATTATATGTTAATTAATGCAATATCAATTTATAAATACAAATTTAATTTTGTAATTTGTTGTATTGACAAAAAAACAATTACGACACTTTAAGGCTCGGCTCCCTACATTCAAAACGGCGAAGTTGGCTACCAATTTCAATGTTAAATAAGCAAAACATACCTTCACTATTAAGCATATTTTTGTGTTGTTTTTGTCAAAAAACGAAAGCTGTGTATTGTTTTTCTTAAAGTAAAATAGATTGTGGGTGTTGATTGCTAGATTTTGTGCAATATCTCTTATTGCAACTGAGTAAAAAATTAATAAAGTTAACTGTTTTTTTATTTTTTACTATTTATATCGTACGTTTATGAAACAATAAAACAGTTTTTGAAAATGTATTTAGAAATAAACATCCGCATATGACAGTACTTCAAAATGAAACCAAATTTTTAAATTTATTCCACGAATTAACAGAAAAATGACTTATTCTGTAGCATTGCTCTTATGGGAATCAGATTCAATATGGCGGACAGGGTAGCGAACCCTTAAATCGGCCGATTAACATGGTACAAACACACAATTGTGTGTATTATGGTAAATAACGATACAGTATCGAGTTTTTTTCTCAAACAATGATTATTTATTACGTATTTAAATATGAACTTCTCTAGTACATTTTTGTGGCTTTATTGTTGTAAACCATGTAAAGTTCATTCGACTAACGAAGTTTATAATGCTAGTACAGCTCAAAGTTGGTCAAATGTAATCAAATTTGGTATCAAAATTATCAGGAAAGTATCATGAAACGAATTATGATATCGTTTTTTCATTTTCACTTAAGACATACAGACTTGCAATTTTAAACTAGAGTGTCCTACAGGTTCACTCAGGCGGCATTAATAAGGGTCAGTTTTATGACGGTTGAAACCGACCCTAATTACCCACCCTGCTTGCCTCAACTTAACCTGAGATAGTAGTTCTGTGAACGTGTGAACAGTTTGTAGACCTCGCTCGTTGAAATAACAAATGTGGTTTTGCGCTTAGGATAAAAATAGTGTGCAAGTAAGGAAGTAAGCACAAGGTTTAGCCAGTGAAACATTATTTACAATCCCCGCGATTCCGGGATTTCTAGTTCTCGTTTTTATTTCTTTTCTTGAGCTTTACTGCCAAAGATTTTCTTTTAGAGGCATTGTGTTTTATTTAGGTTAAAAATGCGTAAGATAGCTAAAAATATCGCGTTATAGAGGGACAACATACAATTAAATATTTACATACTTAAAGAACTCAAACTTAACAATGTATCATAAGTTACCTTAAGTTCGATATCATATTCCAATATGAGAAATAATGAAAACAAACGATGTTAAAACGTCGTGATAGTGATATCAACCCATGTACCAACACTTCCCACGGTGTCCTAAGATCATTTTTTGTATGACCTTCATCGCCGTGAGGTTTCATTTGTTTCATCTCATTTTGTAATTCAAGTAAAGCTAAGTCAAATACTTTTATGAAATTTACAACGATAATTTACAGGTATACAGTTCAATTCTTTGATTTATCCTCTACACTTTCTTATAATAATATGTCATTTTTGGGCAAATGATATATTCCTAAATTACTATTCAAAACAGGCCTAGTTTTGTTAGCAGTCTTGCAGTAGGAACATAAAAACTGATGTTTTCAAAATAAGAAATTTGAAATTGATAAATATTTGTATACAATTCTATTTAGAACTAAATTAAGAAACTTTTTTACATTTATGGAAAAAATTACAATAATGTTACTACTTTTTATGTAGGCCTAAAGTTAAACATTTTCCTTTCGTTACTGAACGTGATTGTTTCTTGAGCTAATAACTTTCTTAATTTTAATTCAATAATTTTTTTACTGGCATATATGAATTCTTTAAACCTTTATCTACACAAAAGCTATGGAACAATTTTGAATTGGTTTAGAATAAACGTATAAAAACATGGTTTAAATACAAAAACTTGGACGATTTTTAACAAATTCGAAGTTTATGGCCATTTTGTGAGCTTAGCGTTAGAGATACGGAAAAAATCAAGAATACAATTTTGTTTAAAATTTAATTTGCTTTTGGCAAAATGTTATTAGTTTTTAAATTCGACTTACGGTTAAGCCACAAACTGGCTTTGGAAAAAAGCTTACACTGAGAGAAACGGTCCGGCCGCCATTTTTATTTTATTTAAGGGGTTAAAAATGAAAAATAGAAAACCCGTATACATACATGGCTTGGCCTAGGAATAAGGAACATTCATGCAAAAAATCATCAAAATCGGTCAAGGCGTTTGGCCGTAATCGTGAGACAGACACACAGACATACAGACACACAGACACACAGACGAAATGCCGAACGGTCGAGTTAAAACGGAGACCTCGCTTACGCACGGTCAATTAGTAGAGAGTGGTGGATCCACGGGACTTCTAACTAATGAAAGCAAGTAATTGAACACGATTATATATAACATTAAGGATGCATTCAATATATGTGAAACGATGTATAGGCTTCCTATTTAGTCTGCAAAAGTTATAAATATTATTAAGTGGTAGATTTTTATGATAAATAGACCTAAATAAAAATGCTTTTTTCAACAAAACATGTAGGCCTAGTAATAAAATACATCATTTGCAGAAAAAATAAAATTTTACCTAAGGTTAAATTATGAAAATATGATGAATTGCCATTTGGCCTGTGTAAACATCAATAGTTTTATCACCCGTTCTTAAAGCATTAAGCTGTCAGCTTGTCAGCACATAGTTGGGACACATATGCAAATAGAGAAGATGTTCTTAAAGCATTAGGCTGTTTGTTTGTGTAATTGCCTCTATTTGGACGCAGTCGAGGCTATGAAGCCCTTCTGCAGGACATAGTAGGCAGATCAAACATATACATATAGGCAGATAAGATGTTAGTGTGAAATTTATCTTTAAAAATGTCACACACATTATTAATTCAAAAAGTTTGTTAATAAACACAAATCGTGTTGTTTTCAGTGCTCGAAATAGCAAAGATTCCATAATGTAGGGCTTGAAAACATGGGATGTAGTCTTACTTTTAAGAGTTTTAAAATTCTTTACGCAAATTGCAAGAACAATTAATAACGTGCCTATTAAATGAGAATCTATTAAGTTATTTGAATTAAGAGCAAAGCTAGGAATTGTTTACCTGCCACAGTAGACAAGCCTCCAACCATAACTGCGTGCATTTCAGAGGCTGTAAGATCCTTTATGTAAGGTTTGTATAAGAAAGGTGCTTCACTCTGTAAAGAAAAGAAAATCCAAAAATTGGAAGAATTATTTTAAACATAAATACTGATGGAAACTTACTGTATTTTTAAGTATAATTTACAAAAACAATAAGTGGAAAACTTTAAAAAAATATCTTATTAATATTATGATTACAGTAGCATTAGAAGGCTGCTTTTCAGTTATAGGCCCTATGTTTTCATTTTAAAAAATAAATAAAAAAAGAGAATTCTTAAAAATACATACGGTATCTCAATATTTCAGTGAAAGAATAGTTTTAATTGGCAAATAATCTACCGCTAACGAATCTTATTTCATTGTATCTTTATTTATTATTATCAACCATGTTTTATATTTTTAAAGTTCATGACAGAAATGGGTGCTATTTAACTTTTCTTCAAAGTAACCAATATAATGTTCCACTGCTGCAAATTGTAATCCAAGTAACAGGTTACAGGAAAATCAATATTATTTTTGTATCAGGCAATGCTAAGAAATTCTCCTGTTCCCTGGTAATGAAAAGAACTAAAATAATTGAAATAACAGCTGCTTGCTCTATTAGAATAACAATTCTAGACTTATGTTCCTGTAAATTTAACCACTTGATAAAGGGAATTGATTCATATTCCTGAACCATCTGTATTGACTTGAACACTAACTGATGGCAAATGTTCAAATAATCTCTAATAACAAAACAGAACGTCCATCAATACTAAATAATAGCTTCAAACATAAAAAATAACTTAATTCCTGCAATTTGAGAGGGTTAGACTTCTTGCTGTAGAAGCGTCAAATACAAGAATACCTATGAATTGAAGGAATAATTAACAAAATCAAAATACTTACCATTCCAAGAAAAACACTGCTTATTGCATTCACCGACTCGCAAACAGTTGTTCCCATAATAACTTGAACAATCCATCCCAACTTCAAACAAATCACTTGCATCCATCCAAGGTAAAATAGAACTTGAACTACCATGCTTACGAAGAATATCACAGATAAAGCCTGAAATTATGTGTTTGTTTAAAACTCACTTGGTATATAGAGTAATGGATATACAGTTAAAAATCTAGAATTTCGATCAGGATATTGTCGCTTATCTAACAATACTGCCTAACTAGCATTTTAGTAACTTTACGGGAGGAAAAAACCGGCTTATTTTCAAGTTCATATAATATGTATTTAATATAAGGCAATTTTTTATATATCCAACATTTTTGACACTTTTTTACTACCTAAGAAAAAAAATCTAAGTTAATAAATAATTTACTAGTTAGGAGGTACTGGATCCAAACAAATTACAGGTAGGCAGTATTAGCCTATACATCATTATAGTTAGGCGGTGTTGTCTTTTTAAAATATTACAAAACCATAGCAGTTTGGCAGATTTTCATAAAAGATCTGTAGATAGGTGGTATTATTTCTTGATAGTCTGGTTTGTATACACAGTTAGACAGTTATGCTTTAGGGATAGAAATAACCAATTGGTAAAATTTCACAATTATAAATTTATTACTGAGCAACATATGTTTCACCGTTAGGCATCATCAGGCTACTAAATTGAAATACAGCAAATATCTTAAAACTAACATACAAACAAAATAGAAGGAGTGGGAGTGACAATGGAAATGACCAGGGAGGGCAATGGAATGTGGCCTAGGTAAACACTGCAAGGGTAAGGTGTGGTTACATAATGGGTTTTAACAAGGGGGATGGATTGAGAAAAATTTGGTCATTTAAGTTATAAGTATAATTTTTAAAAACAGATCTATTAATTTCCAGACATTCTAGGTTTTTAATTTCCTACTTTTTTCTTCCATATGTAATAACTTTACATTTATTTTTGGGTTAAATGTATGTCCAGTTTCCAGTAAATGATTAGCAAAATTGGAATTAGATTTACCATACTTCCAGCTACTAATGTGTTCCTTAATTCTTTTATTAATGGATCTACCTGATTGTCCTACATAATTATTCACAACTACAATCTCCACATGAAATTTTGTATAGGGCCTACTCCGCTATTGTCTAATCTTTCCCTTTTGTCTTTGTTATTGACAATTAATCTCCCTACATTATTTGAAGAGTAAAAGGCTGGTTTATATTTACTCCTATCTATTATTAATTTATTGATTTCATAACTTACATTGTTGATAACTTTAATTCTACAATATTTAATTTTGTCATTACCATCACAATTGGCAGTATACAATGAATGATCAATCTTAAGTTTCTGTTTTTTGTTCAAAATAGTATCTATTAATTTCACACTATAGCCATTATTGATGGCAATCTGCTTAATGGTATTCAATTCAGTACAGAAATCTGTAGGGGACAAGGGTAAAGTAACCAGTCTATGAATCATATTTTAAAATCTGCGTGTTTGTGACTGATAGCATGATTAGAACTAGCTGGGATGACAGCATCAGTATAAGTAGGTTTCCTAAATATATTAAAATAATGGTTACTGTTTTTTATACTAATGTTTAGGTCTAGAAAGTTTATATTATCCTTCTCCCCGACTTCCATAGTGAATTGAATACATTTATTTACTGGGTTGATTAAGTTTAAAAGAGAATACAGTTGTCTGGAAGTACCATTAAACAAACATATAACATCATCTACGTAACGATACCAATATATAATCTTAGTGAGCAAGGGATTATTGCTGTTGAATAGTGTATTTTCAAAATTAGCCATAAAAATTTTCGGCTAGAAAATGTTTTAATTAATTAGCAAAATCATACGTAAGGGATGGAAATGGGGAAGGTGTTTTGTAAAATTGAAAAATCACTACAACTCCGTAAATATGAAAAATATTATGTTTGTTCGAATTGCTTATGCCTCATAAAAGTAGCATCAAAAATAAAATGTTTGTAGAGTTTTTTTATAGCACCAACCATTAGCGTGAGTGAACAAAATAGAGGTTGAAGGTAAAAATAGATATATATATAATAACTCTCATAGTAGCAAGTATATTGAAAAGTAGACACAATATCAAGCCTGTCTAAAATTATTATAATTTTCTAAATATAAGTCTTTTGTCTGACACATTTTTATTTGATAGCTGTAACCCTTAGTGCAAGGAGAAAATAAGAAATTTGTTTCATGGTTAGCTTATGAGAGTAAATAGGAACTTCAAAATAACCAGTGCCTGTAGGCTTTATAGAATGTAAATAAACAGCACTACAGGGGTTACAAAATAACAACTTACTCTTTAATCAGTCTAAAAGGCAACATTCAGACAAATTTCGTTGTCTGTCCAAGTGCTGGTTTTTCAAAAACCTTCAAAATTGTGAAACGAAAAACATGACTGGTTTTTTTAACATCAAAAGATGCGTTTTCTGTGTTTCATTTAATAATAAATTGGTGCTTTACTAAAACAAATATCAAATTATTTCACTGGTAAATAATTAATTACACTGTAAAGTTCTTTAGGTAAATTCACTTTTTAGATAAATCTATATCACAATTAATTACACTTTGGAATAATTTTAAAAAAATACTCGATTGTTAAACCTTAAAATTCTCAAATTTGTACCTCACATTCTTAGTTTACCTGAAAGGCAAAGACAGCTTGCTTGACTACTATCTCTGTGCCATATACCATTTCCGCTCCTACATATGAAAATTCAAGAAATTTCTCTGCTGAATTGCCCACACATACAAGAATTTCACGTCCTAAATCCCAACGTATTGCTAATATTCCAACGGAGTATTGCACAAGAGTCCCGATAACTACAGTCCTCCATGGAATCTGTAACAGATTTGGGTTGTATTAATCTAAACAGTAAACTACACTGAATATCATTTTTTGATAACTATTTCACCTCTAAACAGCATTATTTTTATTCTTTAAAATAATAACTTGCTCTAAATAAATTAAAAAAATACACAGTGAATATCAATACCAAATTAGAGAACACCGTCAGGTGAATTTGTTTCATTCTACAAACAACTTGTAGAATGTGCACTTGAATTTGAATTTGATGCCTGTAATCTCCAGATCGTTTGTCCCATAAACATGTTTACTGCCTAACTTCTTCACTTTTATTGAAAAGCTCCCTAAAACAATGTTTTATAAAAAAATTTTGGTTCTGTTGGGTTTTATGTGAAATAAAAGGTAGTATATCACGAGACCTAAAAGTAAAAACAGAAATTAAACTGAATATGAATTAGACTGCTCATTAGTTCACTCTAAAGCACATCCAAAGTGGTTGGTGCGTATTTGCAACTCGATATGGAAAACTAGGGCAGTAGGGAATCGGAAGAAATGAAGCATACCATAGCTTAGCTTTCACTCTAAATCATCACATTTAATATCATGATCTGCTATTTTTGTTTTTGTTTTGAACATAGCTTATATCTAGAAATAAAGCAAACACAATGTACGAGGTAAAACAAACGAATTCCGAACTTTCAGAGTAGGGAGGATGAGGTCTAAAAGTGTTTTTTTTAAGCTCATTGAATCATTTTTTGTTAATTAAACCTACACAATAAGGAATCATAAATATAAAATAAAATCACTTACTGTACCGTAGAAAAACTAAAACATTACACATTTGTTATAGCCTAAAACAAAGTATTCATTTTCTGGCAATTCATATAGGCCTAAATTGTTGGTAGCTTATAACCAGTTTTCAACATTCACCTAGCTTAAAAATAATAATATAGAACTGTAAAGTTAAATTGATGGTCCCCAAAGACTCATTTTTGACTCGCCTGATTTGAAAATAATAGTAGAAATATATAAGATTAAATTGATGGTCATTTAATACCAGGACTGTATTAAGGGTGGAGAGGTTGGATCCCTTCCAAAGGAGACACAAAGACTTTTTAGAAATTGCTAAAAAAACATTTCAACATAAAAGTTTAAAAATTACTAAAGAAACATTTCAACATAAAAGTTTTTAAAAAAATAACAAGAGTTACTAATATATAATTTAGAGACTTTTTTGAAAACATTGAGATGGGCCCCCTATCATAATGATAAATTAACATTGTTTCATTATGAGAACCCTAAATTATCGGTAATTATAATATACTAATAACTAATTGAATTAAAAGTACAATACTAAAAACTAAATAAAACAGTTACTGAGTATTGTAAACTTTAAAAAACACTTTTTGTTAAGAGTGTTTTCTTTTTTAATAGCGGCCCTTTTCCCCCAGCTTCAGGGTCCCCCATTGGTCTTAATCCAGGCCTGCTTTTAGGACGCATTTTAACTTTATAGAAAAAACAGGTAACACCCACAATATAATGACGTAAGTAAATAATACTAATATTTATACAAGATGTTTGACTTACATTTGAAGGATGCTTTGAGCAGAGGAAGGCACAGAATATGAATACAAAAATACCAGCAAAAGATAAAAGCCTCCTCCAATAGGTATATGAGTCATAAATTACAAATGATAAAATACAAATGATAATTAACACCAGCAGAATTGAGATCATTGTTCTGAAAACAGAATAGACATGACCTATCAGTCAACAATTATATACTAGATACACTTCACATTAACATGTATTCCTTCATGTTTTAATTTGTGAAGGATTACATATTTATATAAACTTATTATTTAAATTAGTTTAAAATAAATATTTATATTTGTAAAAGAATTGATAGAAAAATAATGTTGGTCACAAGACTGTAGCCAGGAAAACTTTTCGGAGGGGAGGAGGTCAGGTCAGGATAGGGGATTCGAATTTAAACCCTTTTAACACGTTCACTGCTAAGGACACACATGTGAGCTGACACTGAACACTATGAGAAGCGGCTGACGCACAGTGCATTGCACGCCAACCCCCGTATTGTTAGTGTTTTCAATACACAATGCACTGTGTGCTTCGCACACCACCCCCGTATTGGAAGAATTTTCAATACACAGAGCATTGCGTGCTTCGCACGCCAATTTTAAGTCTGTATGCTATGGACACACATGTTTAAAATATAAGTGATTATTAAGTAGAAATATATAAAAATAAAAATAAAGTAATTTCTACTCATTTAGACTAAAAATATAAAAAAATAAAAGGTCAGCTCATAGCATAGAAGGTACGAAATTTGCTTAGCAGTAAAGTACCCTCCCCTTCTTTGGCAAAAGGAGCCCAGGGATATTTTTGACCTCCCCAAAAAAACTTTTAAAATTTGGGAAACCAATTTGGATGTTCAGGTAAAATATTAACCCACACAACATTGAGCCTGTATCTTTACACCGTCAGTGAATACACAAAGACCTATGACACTCCTAGAGGCCGCACCAAGCAGTAACCCAGCAGCTCATGCTGGAACTCTTGTAAAAAAATAAAATAAGAATGTGTAAAATCAAACGGAACATAACATTTAAAACATATTTTAGTGCTAATCTCTTTAAAGAAAAATACCGGACTTTAATTAATAATATACATATTTTCGTTTCCTTGTGGGTTGGAGGGACCGTGGCCCCCTCTACCCATAGGTATGGGCACCCCTGCTGCCTTGTGGTGGTTTTGAAAGTGCAGTAGATAAATCACTGAAAACATTGGTTGACCCAATTAATCTGATGTAATCTTCATAACCGTCTAATTAATCGTTCAATAAGTAATACCCTATTTCTATGACAGGAATATTGACTGCTCCTGTAGTTATACTACTAATGTAATATAGTAATAATAGGAAATTTATCATAGTTTATGATCTTTATATAAAATATAAATACCATAGGTTGGGTGGAAGGTACGTGGTGCAATAAGAAATGAGGTATGTAGGCCTATTATTGTGACCACTGTGTCGTGGGCAATACATAATAATTTCTTATCAATCACTGCCGCTTGTAAGTCCGGGTCCACAGGGGGCGAATAATAGAAAGACCCTCCGAAGAAGAGTTAAGGGGAAATCTTCCCGAATCAAAACTGGCAAGTCAAGATCTTAAGTTGAGGTGAATGGGTGGCAGGGACTTCTAAATCGGCCCAGTTCGTAATTAGAATAATGTTATAACAACATAAATATTGTAAATGTCAAACATTTTGACTAGTTTCAAGAACTACAGTTTGATCATTAAAAATTCTTCAATTAAAGATACAATTGAACCCACTTTTGTAGTGGGAGTCAAATTAGAGATTAAAAAGTATTTAAAAATTTGTTTTCAAAACTATTTGTATTAATTAATTTGTGGTCCTTTTTTTCAGTTTGTCAAAGCAAAACCAGGCCTGCATTACTCCTCTTTCATTTCACCACTAGGATTAGTACTTTGAGCTGCATAAATTTTTTAAACCATGAGCCGCCATTTTCAGTTTTATAAAATATACTAAAATGTATTATAAAGAGAAAATATTTTTGTTTCTTACTTTTTCAGAAAAAATTGCTATCCAATCAAGAGATACATATTTACTGACATGTGTAGGTATCCTCACCTGCATGTCATATATATATCATTCATCAGAGGCTAAACAGTGAACCAAGTAAAAGAAGAAATTTGTGTGTGCGGAAGATACATGATGAGGTATCATCAATTGCTGTCAGTTAGTTTTTGTGTGCAATTTACCCATTGATATTCCCTTGTTGATTTAAATAATATTTAATCAAAGGGAGCTACTCAATAAAACTTTTTGATAGTTCACTTATTTTATACATTTTGAAAATATATATCTCATAAACATATTTCTTTCAAATATAAGGTAGGGTTATTATAATGAATATATCAGATATAAGTTGTGGTGTTTAATTTTATATAGGTGTTACTGACCAATATATTTTATTTCATTAAAGCAAAAAACAATAATTATAAATTTTAGCGTTGTAACACTAATCCCAGAGTTTAAGAACTATCCACCAATATCATTTATTTAAAACTAGTAAATCCTCGTGGAAATCACAAGCAGATTAATTAGGTACTCATCAGAAATACATAATTTATAAAAAAAAAACAACACACTTTATCTAGGTCTACCTAACTATGCAGACAGGGATTTTTAACTCGGTAAATGTGTACAATTATACGGACTATAAAACTGTAGGAATATTTGTTAAGATTTTGTGTTTATGTATATTATTATATATATTTAAATAAAGATAAAATTATTATCTTTTAATTGCCTTTTATTTCATGTTGATAGATCAAATGATTTAGAAGTTATTAATATAACTAAATAAAAGAGCACTGTGGCGACAAAATCACACTGATTCGAATAAAAACCCCGAACAACAAAACAAGGAACAAACACAATAACTAAACAAATAAATTGTAAGTTATGTTTATACGTTACCCTTATGTACTCTCAGATAGTATAGTGTTAAAACCCTCTGAGGATGATGACCATGTCATGAAATGTACAAATACTAACAAATTTAATTTACGTAAAATGAGCAGATAAACTTAATAAAATAGGTCCAGTTTTGTAACTGCAGTAACTTTTGCGATATTTGACCCAAAGTGCTAATTTCGGTCTCAAAAAACATGACTTAAGGGGTCCTATTTTATTAAATTTACGTAAGTTAAATGGGGTGCTCATCTTAAGTAAGTTAAATTTAATTTTAAACCTTACTTAACGCCCTACATATTTCAATAGGGATTCGTTTCTGTGCGTAATCTGAAACACGGGTGAAATCTTTCGCCAGCTGTAACTCCCTAAAGAAGCATTTCCAGACCTATGAATATATTAACTTTTTTCATTATTTTTTATAGTGGAATCAGCTTAGAAAGTGTTCGGAACATTATGCAAATAACTTATTATTTTAGCCCATAATAACATTAAAATATTTTGTTTCTAGAGTAATTCTGGGTATTGTTGACAACTACCAAGAAGTACATTTTTACTTTTTTTTGTCAATATCCCTGTTATCGTTTGATCTACAGACAAAATAAAAAAGGATTGTGTTTGTCGTTAAAAAAGTAAACTTTTTTGTCTCTTTAATTTTTTTTTTTTTGTAAAGTTAGCGGTTTTTGAGATATTTGACATTAAAAATTATAAACGGCCGCCATTTTGAAAATATTAAAAATAATTTTCTAATTTTGCGTACAGTGATAATACGTTACGCAGCAAATATGTATACTAAGTTTGTCTTTTTTACTTCCAAAAATATTAATTATTTTGTAAAAAACACATACAGACAGACAGACGGAAAAATAAGCACCGTATACCCATGTTTATATTGTGAAATATGTTTGTCTGGATCCCAGGAACATATCCACGAAAAGGGTCCAGAGAGTTCGGGGACACTGTATATAGATTACATATAAGGGATGTACTCAGTTTTTACATGTATTAGAAGACCGAGGATTTTCACCTCTTGTTGACAATTTCGACTGTAAGCTGAGTTTTGTTTTTGTTATGTTTATATAGTTAACATATAATAATTTCTTACAAATTCTGCGGGACTTTCTATTTTGTAATGTTTGTTTCTTCAAAATGTTAATTTATTTAAAATTTGTCAGAAAGGTGAAACTTGTTGTTTTATGTATTTTATTTTTTCCATCTTGACCCCTCCCCAGAATCTGGATACATATATTACAACAATAACAATAGTAATAATACGATTTAAAGAGAAGAAATAATATAAGTGAACTAAAACTATATCTTACCTACTTATATTTTTAATTATACTCTGCGTGTCTACACTAACGCATTTAGTCATAATGTTTTTAAATAAACATGGTTTTATACATTTATAATACAATAAGCACCAACATGTAAAAATCACCATCAGGATAATCATTCCATCTCCATTGCACCAATTCAATGAAGGCTGCCCTGTAACAAAATCAGAGCATGTATATCATGTACTCTATTTATTGTACTTTATTTATCTGCTGCTTACAATATGTGCCAGTTACATTCCAAAAGCAATAGTACTTGGAATTTAAACAAATAAATATTATTTTCATCACTCCGTACCGAAAGTAGCTACTTTCGATGTCAGCTGGTAGCAACGAAAACGATCGTTTCCCAAGCTCTAATTTAGAGCAAGGGAAAAACGATCAGCTGATTTTCCCTTGCTCTAAATTTGTTTTCCCTTGCTCTCAATTAGTTTTCCATTTGCCCGCTACGCGCTCTGACGTCGCTTTGCCGTTTATTCTTACAATTTATATCAGCTGTTCTTATTGTTCAACAATGTAAACCGAAAACAGGAATAGGTATTTTTTGCATTTTACTGAGGTTTCTTCTTCAGCATTGTGTGTATTTTTGCGTCGTGATGAAAAGTACCGTTCATAACTTGTACCGAAAGTGATTTTCCGGCACTTGCTCCAATTATTCCCGTACTCGGCTTCGCCTCGTACGTGAAACTTGGGCGCGCACCGGAAAGTGCCACTTTCGGTACTAGTAATGAAATATACTATTTATAAAGTTATTTAGCAGTAAACAATATGAAGGGCGAAAATGAAAAAAAAATTACACAGAAATATTCAAATAAGTTTCATTTAATTGTATTTTTAAGGGGAAATTTAAACGCTCATGATATTTTAGTTTTATTTCCATTTTAGAGCACAAGTAAAGTTTCTTAAATATAAAAGTATATACATAGCCCATATATATTTTGAAGATATTAAAATAGCAACAGTTTATTACACAATTTGTTTCTGAATTTACAAAGTTTTTATAAAAAATGATTTAAAAACGTCAGAAACTTATTTCCAAATTAAAATTAAAAAATAATTGTATATAAACTTATGACTTAAAATTCTTGGTTTTCCATTTAGCCACCATTTTATTTTTCTTACGAAAATATTTTTTTGTTCAGGGAATAAAACAAATTAAACAAATAAAAGAGCACTGTGGCGACAAAATCACACTACTCTGTTATGAGTAGTGTTAAAACCCTCTGAGTAGTGTTAAAACCCTCTGAGGATGATGACCATGTCATCGAAATGTACATAAGGGTAACGTTTTAAACATAACTTACAATTAGTTGTTTAGTTATTGTTTTTGTTCCTTGTTTTGTGGTTCGGTTTTTGTTTAAATCAGAATAAAACAAAGTTGAGATTTTGCAGATAATTAGCAACAACCACCCAACTAACTGCTTAACTATTTTGAAAACTGATCATTTTACAAAAATTATCAACAGGCAAACAATTCTGAATTAAATATACTGTTGAAAAAAAACTAAGAGAAATAACTGACAAAATACTCTCAGAACGTTGATAAACATTCCACCGTCCACGCAATAAAATTCCTAACATGATGTCTATTGAATTAATGTTAACAATATCGCAATATAGTTTGTTCCCACTCGCGTGGGTTTGTGGGCGAATGAGGCAGCAGATGACTTGGCGAAAAGAGAAACAAAAATTATCCAAAAACCAGCAGGTGCCCTGACGTTGCAAGCAATTATACGAAAATTAAAAACAACTTCAAGGCAGAAAATTGTCAATGATATGAAGGATAAACTGCAGGGCAATACTAACTTACTTATGATCCATTTGAGCTTTATAAAGAAAATAGGATGCTTCCATGTAATAAATTGGTAGCAAATTTCCGATTAGCAACTGGTCACGATTGTCTTGCCAAGCATCTATACAGAATAAAAATAATAACCTCAGACAAGTGCACAATTTGCTCGAAAGATTTGAACTCCATGTTTATTATGGTCAAGGATCATCTACTGATCTGCAAGGGTCTGGATGGAGAGAAGCAAGGACGAAGGGATTTTCCTGAACTTTATTGGGAGTCGAGATCCAAGCTGGCACGAGCCAGAAGGAGCCATTAGAAGAAGAAGAAGATGTCTATTGAATTTTGATGATTGTACTATCTGGTTTGTCAATTCTAAAGATGAGTCAGTACAGAGTTGTACATGATACAATATGATACTAATACTAACTGGTACTTCATACAAGTACTTGATACCTTTGGTATCAGGTACATCCCTATTGTAAATTGCTTTGTGTAAATATCTATAAGAAATCCTATAAGAAATCCTATAAGTAGTTTGACATAAAATATTTATTTGTGTAACCTTAAAAACTAAATTAAATACTGTAAAACATTAAAAAACAGTTACATTTTATACTAAGGGGAGAATACCCTGTCCGCCATATTGAATCTGATTCCCATAAGAGCAATGCTACAGAATAAGTAATTTTTTCCGTTAACTCGTGGAACAAATTTAAAAATTTGGTTTCATTTTGAAATACTGTCATGTGTGGATGTTGATTGCTGAATACATTTTCGAAAACCGTTTTATTCTTTTCATAAATGTATGATATAAATAGTAGAAAATAGTAGGCTTTATTAATTTTTTATGCAGTTGCAAAAAGAGATATTGCAAAAAACCTTAGCAATCAACACCCACAATCTATTTTACTTTAAGAAAAAAAATACAGCTTTCGTTTTTTGTCTAAAATAGGACAACAATATGCCTAAAAGTGAAGGTATGATTAGGTTATTTTAACATTGAAATTGGTTGCCAACTTCGCCGTTTTGAATTTAGGGAGCCGAGCCTTAATATGTAAACCTATAGAAATAATTCAAGTTTTATGTGTTTAGTAAGACTTAATATTAAAAAAATCACCTTGGATTTTTAAAGTTAGTTAATTTTATGAATCAATAATAATATTTTGTGCATCGAATCAATAAAAATAGAACAACCTGAAGGGTTATTGCACAAATAAATCTGCCATCTTACAATATAACATTGTGCTGATTATGTTAATAAACAATATTAATTGAATTTGCCAAAGTAAATGAGTCAGAGTCAATTATAAAGCAGCGTAGATTATAAAGAGGGGACAGCAAACTGTCATACTTAATTTGTCATACCCATTCTTATTGAGCACATATGGACCTAGAGGAAGCTACATACCAAATTTTATTTCAATCCGTTCGGTAGTTTTTGAGAAATCGTGATGAGTGAGTCAGTGGTATTTCGCTTATATATATATATATAGATTAAGTAAATAGTTGAATGTTTATCGATGTTTAAGTGTGCTTTTTTCAGTTATTTGTTATTAGAATTCTTTGTCAGTGTATTCTATGATTTAGGAAAAAATTCGTTTTTTAGATATTTATGTTTAACCTTTTAAGGAGCACTGAAATAGTAATGTAGGTCTAGAACGTCATGTACAATCAGCATGAAAGGAGTGGTGACGTTCTGGAACGTCATTTGTTGTGTCTTGTTAGCCTCACCACAATCATTCATTTCTAAGACACTTTTCACGAAATAGTTTTGATACGAGATCACTGGGCGGAACTGGGAAAAGGATGGGTACGAGTACACCCTTTATTGAAAGGAGAGAGGCGTTATAGGGCGCAGTTTGCTGTTTAGGAACAAATACTTCTCTGTCTACTGGTATGAAACCGTTTAATAGCCAATCATCTGACTGTAAAGCTACACAGGTGATTGTGCACCATTTCCCGGGTAAAATGCTTAAAACCAATCATCTGTAAACTAGTAGGATGCCTCAAGTTTTTGGGCTCTAATTCACGGTAAAATATTCTGAGTTATATTTATCTGTTGTTCGAACGTGGAATGGTTGCCGTTTATTCTAGATTTTATTAGTTGGATTGATGGTTTATGACCAGGTTTGTATTTGACATAGCACTCCAATTATAAAAGTCTTCCGGAGACAGATATTTGAGATACACCGCACTGAGAAAAGAAAAGGCTAGTGCCCCGAGACCAAACAGCTACAAACATCCAATACCACATTTGCCAGCCGCTTCTTGCAAACAAGGAATTTCTGAAAGCAATGCTACAAAAAAGCAAAAGTAGGACACAACCTATCAGTGCCTTGATTGTAATGTGCCATTGTGTAAATATCCTTGTTTTGAAGATTTGCATACAAAGAAAAATATTTAATTTGTGAATTAATTTACGGTTTTAGTTGAAATTTACTTATGTTTGAGGTTTCATGAATTCAGAGTATTTCTTTTACTCCATTAGGTATTTTCAGATTTCAGAAATAACTCCTCTGCTGTCGGAAGCTCATGACGTTCTAGACAGTCACTACTCTTGAAATGGTTAAAGAAATTACGCTGTTCATTTAAAATAAGGAAAGGAAATTGGTAGATGATTTTTTGGAAATTGGGTTTCATGAAACACCACTGGTTTCATGTAAAGTCTGAACTCTGTATTCACTGTTTAAAAGAAACTAATTTTATTGTTCAAAACTCTAAATGGAAAAGCAACCATTTAGAACATATTCATGTGTAAATAAACATTGGTCTCATTCAAATTACTCTAGAAGTTTTTAAATGTTTTTACACACACTGAATATTGTATAGTGATGTCAAGAAACAATCTTTTTTAAAAAATAAAAATATTTTGATTTTGAAAACTATTGCCTATAGTTATGTATTCTATTGTTTTTATTTATTGGAGCAATCGTTAAACATTTTCTTAGTGGCAAATTTGAAGAAAAATATTTGAAATATACAGGTGTGGTGAAAAGTCCCGGAACGGGTTAATATTTTTTTAACCGTTACAGATGGAACTATATAACTTGGTACACTGGTACTGGGCATAAAACACTATTTTACCACATCGAAGCGAAGATAACCACCCAGGTTTTTCGCCTAAAAAAAAAAAAAACTAATTATTTTACCACAATTTCAATGAGCCGCTACCACTTAGGGGCGACATCTCACAAGGCACAAGGAGTCAGAAGAAAATCTTAAATGAGAGCGTGGGTTGAGTTGTACATCAAATTAAAGGTCTAATTTAGTAGAATACAATGCCGCAAATCCGACTTCAAAAGGTTCACCCTAAACAAAATGGCGGCGTTTTAAAGTTTATGAAAGTTACTATGGCGTTGAGTGTTAAAGATAGCTGGAAAATGTTTAGCCCAGAATCAGTGTTGGAGCTATAAAGCTATTTTTTAGAGTTCTACTTGACCCTTAACCTCTAAAGAGGGACGGCCCACAAGGAGTCGGAAGAAATTCTTTAACGAGAGTATAGGTTGAGTTGTACATCAAATTAAAGGTTATCAGCAGAGTACAATGCCACAAATCCGACTTCAAATGGACACGCTCTCATTTAAGATTTTCTTCTGACCCCTTGTGGGCCGATCCCCCGAAGTGGTAGCGGCTCATTGAAATTGTGGTAAAATAGTGTTTTATGCCCAGTAACATTGCACTAAGTTATATAGTTCCATCTGTAACGGTTAAAAAAAATATTAACCCGTTCCGGGACTTTTCACCACTCCTGTAGATAAATACATATTTTAATCGGTTTTGTTCAAGGGAAACTTGGTAAAGCTAAGAAAAATAATAAAGTTTACGCTTGGCTTCACTCACCTCGATCGTTCCAGTGTTTTACTACAAAACCTAAGTATATACATATTAAGACAGCAAAACATATCTTAAGCAAAGTGCTGATTAATAACTTCCTTTCCATTATGAATTTGTGAATGCTGTTTCGCACATGAAGTACTATTCTGGAAGCAATATTTCCTACCTGTGACAAAACATAGTTTTTGTTAAGTACTGTATTTTCAAACTGAATCTAATACTAAAATAAACAAAACGATTACCTTTTAAGGTTTCATAGAGATTGAAATCCTTAACTATTAGCTGGTTGGTTTTGCATTGAGATTTGTGAAAAAAATAAGATATGGTCATTAGTCAAGGCTAATAACTTGCCTAAATGCAATAGCAAATTATTACACATGATTATTGATTATTCAAGCTATATTGATGTAAAATAACTATTACCGAGGACAATAAAATCATCGTATTTAGTTTCTAGTAAAGAAAGTTTATAATGATTCTGCAAGAACAAAGTATATGTAATGGTCTTGGAGTTTAATCAGTGATTACGTAATTTACCAAGCATTACATTAGCTATTAAAAATGATTAATTAATCATTTTGTCCAACATTGTACCTAACAAACAGCTAATCAAATTTGGTTAACATAAGGCAGGCACACATAATACTGGTGAAGCTTGGTTAAAGTGTTTAAGTTTAGAAATAGTACTTTAGCTAAATCAATACAACTTATAATATAGCTAAATAAAGTGATTAGTACAGTTCTATTGTCACTTTACTAAATTCGGTCAGTTATTATTGTGTTTAATAGCTGGATAAAGTAATTAATATATCCTCATTAATCATTTTGTCAAAATTTGGTAGGTATTATATATAATGGCTGGATTAATGACTTTGTCCGTACAACATACAATTTAAATAAAATAAAAATAAAGGTAGTGCATACCAAATACATTAGCATTTAATGTTAGAATTTGATCCCTTGTTTATTAAAGACAATGAGCATGTTGCCCTAACATAACACTCTTAATCCTTGGAGGGGTGGCTTATTTTACGCTAAAGGGGAATCACGTCATACGAAGTGATCCTACGTTTTGCTCATATAGTCCAGTCAAATAGTCTCCGATGGTGCTTCTTTCAGGAAAAAAATATAGAAGTTTTTTTTTCACTTGTTCTATATGTTTTTTGGGATGCTGAATCCGAATTTCAACTTTGCTACTTCCTACTGATATGGCTTCACACCAAAAATCGCAAAAAACCTTAAAATTTTTGACCTTTTTTCAGTTTTTTGCCAAAAAATCATAAAAATGTGCGTTTTTTGAGGTAGACCTTCCTAAATAAAAATAAAGTACATTAAATTTCCTACAAAAAACATTCCTCAAATGTATTTTTTGATTGAATGGTTTAGCCGCTAGAGCGCGCTGAAGAAAGGCAAAAATTTCCCACTTTGTTGAAAACCCGGTTTTCTCGTTATTTTTTCGGTTGTAACTTAACACCTATGCTTGTAATTACAAAAAACTTGGATTCTGCTAAAACCACATTAAATTGCCTACTAATTTCACACCTTAA
>JAGFPH010001301.1:118795-141093 GCA_018207615.1 Philaenus spumarius | reverse complement strand
TGGAGACATCAGTTCATATAGTGGAGACATCAGTTCATATTGTGGAGACATCAGTTCATATATAGTGGGGACATCAGCTTGAGCTACATTAACTGTGAAGGATCGATTGAAATCGTGTCCGTAGCAGGGTAAAAAGTCTGACCTAACTAGTACATGGCAACTCTGCTCGCACTGGCTCCCTCATTGCAGTTGTTTGTAAACAACAGAAATCAATGAGTGATGTTGATGTTTTGATTCTTTAAACTAAAATATCTCTTTTGATTACGATTCGTGTCTTGTGTTATTATCACATATTTTATCTTGAATCTTATTTAGGCCTAGCTTGTGAGTGCAAATCAAGCTATTAGTTTCAAATTTTAATTTTATACGGCCTTTTTTGAGGTGTAGTTTAAATAGCCTAAACATCGCAAATGCGTTTATCCAGGCTCAGTCACTATGTAAAAAAAACTATCCAAAGGCAAAAGTTAGCACAAGAAGACGAATTGCTGAGAATTCTACTTCTGTACTAGTTTTCTAAAACTCTCTTTTCCGCCAACTTTTTTGGGTATAAGTAGAAGTGAAGTAGTTCTAATGAATAAACTTATTTCCAGCACAGCACGCAAGTTGTAATCCTTCATCAGAAATTAAATTAAACTTGGCAGCTTCGTCTACAATGGATTCCACGTTCGCCGTGCAGTATGGAGCGCCCATAAGCCCATTGTGTTAATCAAATGGCACCCCACTTTAGCGCCTTACGAGGGTCGCGAGGAAAGTTGATGCAACCCGCATGACGATAAACGTGATGTTTCCAGTTTTGGTAATATATAGCCCAGTCAATCTGTACATCCTCAGATGCAAAAGGTCGGGTAGTTCTGATTTTTTGATATGTTGTATGTATAGGGGCACTATTTAAAATTCCAAGTTTTCGACCTCGGGCGTGCTCCGCGCGCGCCACCGGTGCCGAAAAACCCAGATTTGTTTGACCTTGTTCTAGTTTTTTCATATTTTGAGCATTAAGGACTGGTTTGACAAAATAAATTAACCAGTCCTTTTTTAAAGAACAGTAAATTTGCCACAATTTAAAACTAAAATCATCTTCCTGAGGATAATACTTTTTGAGTTACAGCCATTCAAAATTTGAGCAAATTTACAAAATTTTCCAAAATCTTAGTTTTTACAAAGTATTTTTGTTTTTTCGCTGTGAAATAAGGGTTTTTCAGCAAAACTGATAAGGACTAAGTTTAAAATAGAGAAAGGTATCTTTAATATGTGACCAAAATGGGATTTCTACCATGAATAACTTCTGAGATACAGCTGTTTGAATTTTGGGTAAATTTCCAATAAATAAATAATATGAAATTTAAAAAAAAAAACAAATGTAATTGAAAAATTAAAATTGTTTGTACAAGGGTACAACTATATACAATCACATCAAGTTTAATGTATTTTAAATTAAAGAGTATATACAGTAAAACCCCGGTTAACCGAACTCGGGTCAACCGAAACCCGGGTTATCCGAAACGCCTCCAAAAATATAATGACTATCTTCCATAAGACCTGTACTGCACGGTGTACGTGGAATCCAGTGTAGTCAGACATCAGAACTATGCAGCGTCATCCTAGTGCCACTCTGTGCTGATGCTGGTAATACGGATGATAATAGTTTACAAACTGTCACACAATTACTTCTAAAGGCCAATTTGAGAATGGCGCCTTGAATTCCTATCTCCAGATCCCTCTACTTCTCCAGAGTGCTTTAAAAAGAGGAAAAGAGATGAGATTGCTTTAAACGGAATCTTACCTTTACTGAAGCTGATCATGAATATCCAAAGAACAACAAAAATAGACATTTTCCCAATAACTTAATACATCGATGTACTGAAAATGGTGAAAAGTTAAGGCACCGTTGGTTGGTTTAACCTGTGAAAATGGCTCTTTATATTGTGTTTGGTGTATATTGATTTTTGAGGCCAAATCTAAATCACAGCTTCGCCAAAAAAGTGTACTATTGATTGAAAGCATGCTGTGGATCGTCTTCGATTGTTCGATTAAAACCACTTCCAAATATGCCACTCGTGAAACACTAGCCAATAACAATAATACACAATCAATATACTAAGTATTGAGTTTACAAGACAGACTGGATTTACGATATCGGCGACTTAAGCAAGTTAAGTTTATGTTATCAACCCCAAATTCAATATGACATAACAATAGACCAAAAGACTCTGTTTTGCTCACTCAGTGTGAGGTTCTCGATGCATCCTGGTCCATCCTTCACTTGACTCGAGACGTTTCTTCCAGACGTCCTAACTGTCCAAACTTTGATCCATGTAGCCCCACGTCCAATCTCTCGGCGGCAATTCCATATCAAAACTGACCGGACTCGCAACCCCTCAACTGACTGGTTACCCGACCAATCCACTCGTGCCAATCACCTTACTCTGGCCAAGATTCTAGATTCGGATTATCCTATATAACCCGTTTAGCTTCCTGTTGACATCTCCAACAAAACAATCGCCGCTTCTGTAGCAGTTGTTTTGTTCCGCGTTGCACGACCTCTTACGCAACCGAATTTATATTTTCGGCTCCATATTATGCTTCCGTGCCCATCTTGCACAACTCAATACCTTCACATCAAACATACTTACTCTAGTAATTAATATAACTAAACCCATCCAGAACCCTCCACTAATCCTAACAAAATCAAATCTCATTACTTTAATCTTGGTATAAAGGAGTACATTTGCTTCAGGGCCGTTCTGAGGGGTGTTGGCTCCAGGGGTAAAATTTTTCACTACTCCCTATACCCACATCACCTCTGCCCAACACACAGTTGCATATCAAATCGTCAGTCTTCTCTTGTAACCATAACGATTACCTTTTATATAGCAGAACATTTTACAAATTATACAAATTGTAAGTTTTAACAGTTTTATTATGTTGTTCATTTGCTCACTATAGTATAATTTTGTATACGATCGATCGAAGTATTTCCTGTCAAGATAATCATTAAATAAATATCGGTCGAGCATTCTGTAACTGAACCACTGGATTTATTGTTATCGATCTATCCTCTACCAATTTAACCTGTTTGAACCCGGGTAAAAAGGGCTGAAATCAGACCCTAACAATTTATAATTAATTTTCAAAAAACATACAGAAAGGGGAAAACTGAAGTTTGTTAACAAAGTGTCCTTGAAAATAATTACAATACACAAACCTTTCTACTACCTCCTCTGCACAATATTTATTTCTTTAAGGGTGTACCATATCCTAGAACAATACTGTGGTACTTTGTTTGTGAGGGTATGGCTTAGAACTCATTAAGAGAGGCTGGGATCAAGTTATCAAATCTAAAAAGGAACCTGATGTACATAAAAATGCTTCTTGTTGAATTACCCAGTATTTTTTAGAAAAACATTGGAGAAATTAAGAAAATTGAAGCTTGTTTAAACCTCAGGCCTTATGCACAAGCAGTAAGAAATAAGAGTTCCATTTGCTATTCTTCGAAATATCAATTATGAATTAGAATGACTAGCAAGTGAGAATATAATTACAAAAATTGACAACAGCGAATGGGGAGCACCAGTAGTTGATATAGTCAATTACTCTAGGTGGAAAACCTACAAAAGTACCATGTTCTCTAGCTCAATTAAACCGATTTTAGTAACCTTTTTTATTTTCATCTAATTACACCCAGCTATACAAGTACTACAAATTTGTGCCCGCAGCTCAAACCCTTTTCCAGTTGTGGACGTGTGTAAACTTGCAATTGTCATGTCCAGTATATCTGGACTGCTGAACCTTGACTGTGTGGGGCGGAATGCGGCCTTTTATGATTTGGTATTGTTGTTCATATAAATATTCTACACCTTTTCCTTTTTAACATTTTCCAATTTTATATCTAAACTAGTGGACCCGGCAATGCTTCGCTATTGCTTTATTTAATTTTAAGGGTAGTTATCAAATTTCATTCTTTTGACTTAAGTTATTGAATTGCAAATGGTGTTTACGTCAACAATTTATATAAACAATATTTTAAACCGCATCTATGTAAGTAAATAGATATGTAACAACCGATGTTTGAATTGAATTATAATACAGTAAGCATTTTTCGTTGATTTTTGTTTGTGTTGTTTGGCAATCTAACCTAAAAAAGCTGTTTTGGTTTTGGAAGAATAATAACCCGATTATAAATTAGAGAAATTGGTTGCAAATAAAAGTGTTTTGGTTCATTGTAGGCCTAACCTAAAATTATGTTCAGTTTTTGATCCATAACAGTTGTTTTATTTATAATAATATGTAACAACCGATGTTTAAACTGAATTATAATATAGTAGGTCTAAGCATGTTTTATTGATTTTTGTTTGTGTTTGCTTTTAATTTGTCAATCTAATCTAAAAAGCTATTGGTTTTGAAGAATAATTAACTGATTATAAATTTCCTAAAGTTGTTATGGTAATGAATGTAAACAAACATGTGTTACTAAGCATTTTATACGAACAGCTGTTTTTGAGCGCTATGGTCTTGAGTCCATACAAAAGAGGCTGTTTAGTTTTTTCCAAATTTGAAACTTTTTCGGGAAACTTTTCAAATTTGTCTTTATATATAAACCTAGTTCGGACTATTACGAACATTTTAAAACAAAAAATTGCCAAATTGGTCCAGCAGTTCTCAATTGATGCGATTTCAAAGAAACAGCAATTCATTTTTATTATATAGAGATATGACTCATAATTTAAATTCATATTCCAAATCCGTAGTTTATACTGTATACCAAATTAAATGTGAAGATTTTAAATGCGTCTTGATTTTTAAGTTCTTTTGTATTAATTGTATGAAAACAGGCTGAAAATGAAGCGTTTACTAACAAAGTGCCAAAACTGTAACTTTTTATGTTTCCCCAATCGTCTACTGCAGTATTGACCTTGCCACCAGTGTAATAATACATTTAATAAATCTGAAAACAATTCTAAAACAAGATATTCGAAATTTCTTTCAAATGATGGGTCATGTCTTGAGTAAAAAATTGAACTGAGAAATTATCGACAAAACCTATCTAAACCTACCGAATTAGTACAGTTTAATATCCCTACATAAATAAAACAGATCATGTAAAATCACACCTCTCATCTACACATTGTTGAAACAATAAAAGAGTAAATCATTGTCACTTGCAAACAATAAGAGCTAACGACTCAAGGTTAAGAAACAGGTACAGTTGAGGTTATGGACTTAAGCCACATCAGGCTTGAATAGTTTTGAAACAAAAATATATTCACCTACTTTGGACTTTTTGTGATTAGTTTACTTTCAAAGCCAAGTGTTCATGCAAATGTTTCTGCAATTTGGAGAGTGTATATTATGTGAAAAATATACTTTCATGTGGAAGTGATTTACTGAATAAGGAAGACAGATATAAGGGAACTTAAGGCTCAATTACACATATCACTTTCGATGTTCATCTTGGATAAATCATCCAAAGTGATAAGTGTAAATTGACTTTTTATTGGATTTTTATTTCATCCCACTAAAAGTGATCGATGAAACAAGTTGACACCCTACCAACTTTTGAAGAAAGAGTAGTTCCTCGAACCAATGATTCATTCAGTGAAAAATGTAAACAAGCGATATTTTCATTTCCCACGCTCCATTCACTAATTGGTTCACAGCCGACCAGTCGACTCTCTGCCGTAGTACGTGTTTTTTGTGTTTAATGTTGTTTTGAGTACACATTTTATAAGATTTCATTCAAATGGCAAGAGAAGCATATGGGATTGTTTATTGAAGCTTATCACCAACACGAGTGCTTAAGGAATAATAAATGCAGTGACTGCGACTATAGCAAATCGAATGCACGGGAAAAGGCGTACTCCGCAATGTTTGCGGATTTAAATTTGCCTGGGTTAACGGTAGCAGACATAAAGGCGAAAATAAAAACTGTTAGAGCACAATATGTAGCAGAACTTAACAAGATCAGAAATTCTGAAAAAAGTTGAGCTGGGGTAGATGAAGTTTATGAAAAATTATGTCAATGCCTCCGCGTATAATCCTTGAATTCCTTCTCAAACGAGACATCCTGCCACCTGGGTACCACCACAGGTGTCCTTGCACCTACAGACAAAAGACTGAGGACACGTGACAGTGCACGTGAGATGAAAACACCGAACTGGATGAAAATATGTATAAACAAGGATGAACACTCTGGATGAATTCACTTTCAGTGATTCTCTTTGGATGTACATCAAAAGTGAAACAGTGTAAATCCTACTTTATACATATGTAGTAGAGATGATGAGTATTTACCTATCTAACATATTTTAAAAGTATTGAAAAGTAGCCATTAGAACTAGGCAAGGCCGTAGCCAGGACAACTTTTTGGTGGGGGGGGGGGGGGGCAGGTCAGGACCGGGGATTTTAATTTAAACCCTTTTAACATGTTCACTGCTGCGGCCGACACACAGTGCATGCACGACAACCCCGTATTGGGAGAATTTTCAATGCAGCATTGCGTGTTTTGTTAAAGTAAAGTATTTTTGTTGAACCTTCATATTTTTCTTATTTTAGATCAGATCAAGCTCACAAGAGAGTAAGGCTGTAACCTACTGCATCCATGTGTATTGTACGTTGTAGTTTAATCAAGTAAATCTAAATATAAGTATGCATGCAATGCACAATGATGTAAAATATGTTGTTGGATCCTCTGTTTTGTTGTCTATTTTATAATATAATTTGCACTTTTTAAACCTAGTATTAATTTTTACAACTAAATTTCGAGATTTTGTTTTGTCCCTCTACCCCCCCCCCTCCCCCCCCCCCCCGGCTACAGCCTTGGAACTAGGCCTACTATTGAATTTTTCCCAACCACTTAGGTTTAACAGTAACTCTGTGACTCAGAACTGCTGTGCCAGAAAATATGTACTTGTAATGTTTTCATACTGAAATTTTCTAACTGTTATTTTAAGGTACATTTTATTTAGTGGTAGTTAGTGTTTACAGTTGAGTGTTTTATTTTGTTTGTTTTTAATTATCAATGACCAAATTATTTGTATTATTAAATTTAATTATTCTTTTTGTTATTTTTATAAAATACTAGCTGACCCGTACGGCGTTGCCCGTGGTGGTTGGTATTTTCAGTATTTTAAACGTAATTGTATTCTTTTTAAGTGTTCAGTCAGTGAGTGGTATTTGGCTTTTATATATCTTAAATAATTAGCCCAATAATTGGTGTTTTAGTTCATTGTAGGCCTAACCTAAAATTATATTCAGTTTTTGATCCAAATCAGTTGTTGATCAAAATCAGCTGTTTTAAGCTTTTCATACGAACAGCTGTTTTTGTGCCCCTGATGAAATCAAAAGAAATCTTTCTTCTTCTTCCTTAAGATTTACCTTCCATAAGATTAACATTGAAACTTTGAGGGCCACTGGGGCGTAGCCCTAATGTCCTAGGACTTCGGTAAATGGCCTAAAACCTTCCCAGGGTTAACCTGTGTTACTATGCAAAATTTCAAAGCAATCGGATGGACGGTTTGGTAACGCATAAAGGACAAACAGACAAACGTACAAACAGACAAACGTACAAACAGACGGACATACATTGAATTTTATATATATAGATATATTTAAATGCTAGAAACATTAACGTTCATTAACATAGCAGTTAAAAATATCTAACGTCTAAATAGTTTTAAAATAACTATAATGTGTTCGCATAATATTGATTTTCTAAATCAGTTGAAAGCAATAGCTATTATTACTCTTAATAGCTTTTTCATAGGTTCAAAACGTTTGGATACAAAAAGACCCTCCGCTCCGTTTTTACAACTTTATACCCCTCCAACTCTTGAACGGTTAGTCGTATCAAGAAGAGTCCAAACTGCCCGTAAAATATAGGGTGTTCCATAATAAATTTAATAATTGGCCGCCGTAAAGGAAAATAGCGGTTATTTACAAACATTTTATCTACATATTTTTCAATGTCTCAAGAACAAGGAAAGGTTCTCCATTGAAACTCTTCTGTTAGATTTGTAGTTTACAAGATACTAATGGGGGATCATTTAAAAAAAAAAACCTGTGTATTGAATGGAATAAGTAGGGCAGTAATAAATAAATGGCTCAAATTAAAGAACTCTTAAATACACACGATTTCCTGTTTTGAAAATGAGTGCCTTTATCTTAGATTTGTTTTAGTAATTGACATTATTTGCTTTCTGTATAAATTGTTTTTTTTACAACCTACTAGCAGTTGATGTAAAGCTTTTAACATGGTCGATTGCAATTGAACGCTATTTAAATTTAAAACTACTGCCTTTGAACTGAGTTTACATTTATAAAATAAAATGCAGTTAGTATTGAGTTCTCCTTGACAAATAAAAACAATGTGCGCACCAAGGAACTGTTTTTAAAACTATTTTTGTTATTACCATTTTCAGAGAGATTTTATATACGTTTCTATACTGCAGTATACATATACAAAAGTCTTAAATAAAATCATCTTACACAACTCAGATTTATGGATACAATTGGAAACAATTGGATACATACCATAATATGTGCACGTAGGTCTTACGCGAAAACTTAAAGGCTACACTAATTTATTATAACTTGTCATTTTTGTACATAAGAATTATGTTATCCAGTAGTTGAGTGTCTGTTAAAAATTTCTTCTATTTTAAACAGATATTCCTTTAAAACATATTGTTGTGTTTTGTCATTCACACAGATTATGACTGATTGACCGGACCGTAATATTAAAAAAAAATTTCCTTAGATTTTTCATGAGCATTTATTAACCCTACAACTTAATGGAAGAAGTAATTTCTTTACAATTTTGTTTAACCTTCACAGTAGAAAAACAATGCCGAACAATTTTTTAATTGCCAGCCAGTTTTCTATTGATTCTTATATTGACATGGTGCTTTAACGATTAATGGAATGTAATTTAATATCTTAAACAATGGCCTATTATTAATGGTTGCACTAAATACATTACGTATTTCAATGCTGCAAGCACTTTATTTTTACAATGGACTGAACTTGAGCTTCTTGGTGTCCTATAGCAACAACACCACATGCCAGCTAAAGATACATTTTGTTAGTTGTAGGCTCATTGTTTCTCAACGATGGCCGTGCATGTCTTAACAATTGTCTAGCTAGAGCGTATGTCTTCGTTTTCGTGGTTGTTTTGTTCCGAGTGCTGCCACTATTACGTATACATTGTAATTGGCCCGGTTCAACTCGAAGAATGAATCTCCTGGGCTTGTGGGTAGGGGAGCGAAGGTTGAATCGTTAGTATAACATTGTTTGTCGCTGAGTTTAGATACAGCGACTCTCGACTCCGATCGAAGCTCCACTTCACATTGTGTTACGTAAACAGCGCGCTTATTTCGTTGTGTGTTTGTTGACCCCCTGCTAATAAGTATGCTAACATGTAAGACAACATTGTTCTCAATTTTTCATTTGTAATTAATTTACATATACTCCAATCTATCATCAAATCTGTAACCCGATTCTTTCCCATTACACGCTGTTTGGTGATGTCTCAAAACAGTGAAATTGTAGTAAAAACGGCCTAAAAGTACAATTTTTACGTTTGTTGTTTAAAAAATTTCCCCAGACTAATAATAGACCCCCTAGCTAATAATTCACTAGCCGCCATTCTTGATGTCTAGTCTCTAAACTATGATATAATTTACTTTTTTTTAGATTGACTTTGGTAAATAAGTTTTTATTTTTCCAACACTACTAAATATTTGTTGTGAATCTCACGCTACAAAACAGGAGTTATTTGCGGCCGCTCAGGGCGCAAAATTATGGATTTTTTACTCCCATGAATTCTCATCTGGTCTCCAGAGAGCAGTTAGTCACCTGAAAAAAACCCGAAGCGTTTTTGGTTACAGCCAGAAGTGATTTAGAGTTCAAGAAAGTTCTGGTTGACGCTAATGAAGTAGCAGAAGAAGTTGGAATAGAACCAGTTTTTGAGAAAGAGAAGGTCCAGATTCGAAGCTCTTTGAATTGAAGTCGTACTCCCATTATTCACCACGTTATCCGCTCCGAAAGTTTTCGTTAAATTTTAAAATTCACTTCCCTAAGAATTTCTTAAACTTGAATTTGTCTTTCTTCTGTCCTCTTCAGATTGTTCCAAAACGAACGAAACTGATATCGAATCTTCTGTAGCTTGTTTGGTTCTCCAGATAATGTCTGTTTTCTGAAGCCTAACTTTGCGCTCCCGATTTTGATTTTTTGTTTCCCCCATTTTGACTTTTCTCACATCTCACGCGATATTACAATACCTTTAACTATAATCTAACATGTTATAAATACTTTAAATTACAATTTTCTCATTTTCCCCCCTTTTAATTAATTTGAAAGTTTCCAGTTTTCATTATTTAATTTCTCTGATTCTAATAATGACTTTTTGTCGAAACCTTGCATACTTATTCTTTATTATTCTCGTTATTCTCCCCTATTTTCTCTTATCTACATTTCCTTTTAGTCTCAAAGTTATACGCCTTTTTGGTCTAAGAATGACTTTAAAACCCCTTTTTTCCAGTTAAGTTATTATTTTAAAATTAAATTTAGTTAATTATTATTATCTCCTGTTTTTTTAGGCCTATTTGATTTTTTCAATTTATTTAAAACTTAAAAGTTTTCCATTTTTGGTCTTACTTTTTGTTCGATAATTTCTGAACTATACTACTAATTTCGATAATGACTCTACTAAATTTCTTTGAATACCTTTTTAATTAGGTTTTTCTTCTCCTTCTAACTAACTAAAATTATTTACAAGATTTACCATTATAAAATTTAACACTGGTTTAGATTACACTGGCAGATTCAGATAGACGAGGACGAACTCTTGCAATCTTTGACAAGAATTTTCCTGTCCTATCTTGTCGATTTAACTTAGCATTTTTCAGATCTCTTCTGCTTGCTATTATTACAATTATTGATACAAACTTTTCTTTATTTTACTAATAACTTTTAAAATATGCAAATTTCGTCAAATACTTATTCTTTCTTTTAACTTGGTCTTGTTTTGCTTATTCTGATACATTCTTTCAAAATTTGAACTTAGGAAAATGGTTTTCTTATGCTAATTAACCGTCGCACTGCGTAGTAGCCTAAAATGTGCCAGGAGAGACTTGTGGGTCTGGCGACAATTTCTACTGAAAGTGAGATAGTTAGACTCAAAAGCCCTCATACAAGAATTTGCTAAGCAGAAAGCAAGAAAAGTACCATGATGAATATAAATACTGTTAATCAGTATTTCAAAGTGACTTTTGTGCCGTAGTTAAGAAAACAATAATCCAAAAATTATCAAAAAATATCAAGTAATCTTTGTGTATTTAAAAAAAATATGTTATAAAAACAGAAAAACTATCTGCAAACTAACTTTGAGTTTCTGCTTGTTATTGAGAGAACTGTACATAATGCTATTATAATAAAACCAATAAAACCTATAAACCCATATACCTAATGTAAAACTGTGTGTGATATGTAGCTTTTCTAACAATAATTTAGATTTCTCATTATTAATCTATAAGTCGTCAAAACAAAAGACAATATGGAAAGCCATTGTTAGAACTCCTTTTTCAACTAACATAATACATTGAGGATTGTGGATATTAAATTTTATGTATTTTATGTTAAATTATCATTAGTTTTATTTACATATCCCAATCATGGTTAATCAAAGGTTATAAAATCAAATTCTTTGTTATAAAAATTATTAAGAAAAACGTTGTCCCGAAGTTCCATACCCGGCAGACCCCTCCGAAGGCACTTAAACGAGGGCGGGAGAATTTGTTTTCGCCTAGGGCGCCAAAAACCAAATGTAGAGCCGTCCCTGGGTATACCCAAAACATAACCGCATTATATTGAGTATACCAAAAGTATAACATTTATTCGAAATGTATTAAAACAAATATATTGAATGAAAAATACTGATGAGAAAACATAAAGAACCACTTAAAGTTTCAAAGTTAAATAACTTGAAATGACCCGTCTAAATACACCTCGTAATCCAATTAATTATTACATTATAGTCTATAGGTACACTATACTGTCTATATGTACTACGACTTTTTAATATCGATTAAATTTAACAATTGTAGCCTACAAGGTCAGTTCGGTTTTGTAAATTTAGAGATTAATTTGTGTTTAAAAATAACAGATAAGAGGCTATTAATAGTTTTAATCAATGTAATCTACGGGACAACGTATGCACGACATAGGATACCGGTAACACCTAACCGGAACGTTCCACCAGCCTTTACTCCACTGCGTTATCGTTATGGCTTGTCGTAACAAAAATAATAGGGTGTTCTAAGGAGCGTATTAACGAGGTGATAGCATTGAAGAAACAACACTACGTAATACTCGGCAACGCATTAATAGTATTTTTGTCCTATTATTTATGTCCAATAATTTTCTTAGTTTAGTTAGTTGTTTTATTTGAGGATTTTTTAAAAGATATAAAAATTCTACAGAATAAATTTATTTTCAATGACTACTTAATTAACAAATCAAAAGAAAGCAGTTACACTAATCACTGGACACTACAAAGCTAAATAAAAACTAGGCCTACTAATTGGTGTTATAAGCCTACCATGTTAGAATCTTGAGCTGTCCACCTTAGTCCTAGTGTGTTGGGGTTATCTTCATCAGAATCAGATTTTTTGTATGCTTCATTAAGTCTCCCAGACATGCTTCTGAAATAAAAATAATATTTATTCTTTAACTAAACAATTACTTATTCTATTGAGATAAAACTTAAATTTTCTTAACTAAATCTTCAGTGTATATTATATATTACACTAGCTGACCCGTACGGCGTTGCCCGTGGTGGTTGGTATTTTCAGTCTTTTTAACGTAATTGTATTCCTTTTAAGTGTTCAGTCAGTGAGTTTTATTTGGCTTATATATATGTATAGATCTTAAATAATAAAATTTCGAATTTTTTGAAAATCTTTCTCTTAGCGAGCACCTAGGGCCCTAGAGGAAGCTACATACCAAATTTCATTCCAATCCGTTCCTTGGTTTTTGAGATCTCGTGATGAGTGAGTGAGTGGTATTTGGATTATATATATATACTAGCTGACCCGGCAATGCTTCGCTATTGCATAATTATTTTGGTGAAATAAATGCAACAAATGATCGTGATTTAGTAACTTTGACCCCCAAACCCCTCCCCCCCTAATATTTCGATTTTTTTTAACCATTTCTTAGTGAGCACCTATGGCCCTAGAGGAAACTGCATACCAAATTTCGTTCTAATCCGTTTAGTAGTTTTTGAGAAATCTTGATTTAGTAAATTTGACCCCCCAAACCCCCCTAAAATTTCGAAATTTTTGAAACCCTGTCTTAGCGGGCGCCTATGGCCCTAGAGGAAGTTACATACCAAATTTCATTCCAATCCGTTCGGTAGTTTTGAAGAAATCGTGATTTAGTAATTTTTACCCCCCAAACCCCCATTATATTTCAAATTTTTTAAAGCCCTTTCTTAGTGAGCACCTATGGCTCTAGAGGAAGCTACATACCAAATTTCATTCCAATCCGTTCGGTAGTTTTGAAGAAATCGTGATTTAATAACTTTGATCCCCTCAAACCCCCTAAAATTTCAAATTTTTTAAAACCCTCTTTTAGTGAACACTTATGGCCCTAAAGGAAGCTACATACCAAATTTCATTCCAATCCGATCGGTAGTTTTGAAGAAATCGTGATTTAATAACTTTGATCCCCCCGCCCTAAAATTTCGAATTTTTTCAAACCCTTTTTAGTGAGCACCTATGGCCCTAGAGGAAGCTACATACCAAATTTCATTTCAATCCGTTCGGTAGTTTTTGAGAAATCGTGATGAGTGAGTGAGTGGTATTTCGCTTATATATATATACATAGACTAAGAATATGCATATAAGCTATTCCGCTTTCCTCAAAATAAGTCTGAGCAGCGATTGAAAATTTTGTATTACAATTCTCATTTGGGCGATTAGTATCGGCCTAAGCTGGCTCAAGTGCAGATATGTATGTGTAAGGCGCAGTTCATTCTAAGGCGATATAAGATAAGCGATATTTATTTTTTATAGTAAGGAATATAATGCGACGATATACTGCTAGGAGGGTTTCATGACGGAGGGCGATGAATCGGCGTGACCTGGGCGATACAAATTTGGTGGGAATACAACAAACTACTCTCACTACTGTACTTCAGTTACAAATATGAGCTCAAGCATTGTATTTGGATAACCTAATAGAACTCCGATCCAATGCAATATTTTGTTCCACTGGAAATGCGACGATAGTGGCGTTATCTATTGGGGAAACGATGAACGCTGAGTGAAACACCAATGCTACCAATGATTTCTCCCTAGCGCTACCTCGCGGCGCGATCATGTACTATTTTCGCGACAACCTTTTTCTCGGCACACAGCCCCCGTATGCATGCATAATCTATTTTATTATTCATGATTTATGGCTCAAGTGAGGAAGACGTTGTAGTGGCCTATTGGTCCAGGCGTAGGATGAGAAGAAAAAGGAAATACTGGGTACATCCCTACAATCTTACCGACGTTCACCATAGGGATGCAATTTCCAACTATGCGGCACTCGGCACGTCTGTCTTGCTGTATTCTATGTTCCCGATGCTCGGATGAGCTTTCACTAAAATAGCTGCCAAAAAGTAAAAAAAGTAAAATTTAAAAAATTTACGAATTTACTACCATTATTGAAATAATTGGCATATCCAACAACAACAAAAACAAAAAATTATGAAGAACATTACAAGAAAATGTAAACAATGTAATACACTATTATAATTTTCTGAATAAAAAATCTCGAAAATGTCTAACAGTGAGACAGGTTATGAAGACAAATAATTTTAAAATGCTTGACTGAACAATTTTTTGTTAATCTTCAACTGTTTACTAATGAAAGCCCAAAAGCGCTTTGAGTATGGTTTCTTATTAGAACAGAACTAGTAAAAACTCACCTGACCTCCATGTGTGGACAACCTATGATGAAGGAGAAAAAAGATAGTTTATCATACAAATATGAAATAAATAATACGAATGCGTGTTCAGAAAAATGCAGGACCTGAGAAAAGTGAAATGTATCACAATAGGATACAGCAGAAGATTAGCAAAGTACATTGTAGATGATGGTGAACTCTTCGAATATCCAATGGTAATGTTTATTCTTGTTACATTTTATCAGAAACTAAAATTGATGTATAAATCAAATGACATTTATGTTGATCAATTAATTGCTGATTTTACCCAAAACACATTGAGGGCTGTGAATCACTTCGTAAAGAAAAAGGTCGCCAATACAAATGTCTGAATATGCTCCATTTGAGAAATGAAACAGAAAATGGCCTGTTATTTCTTGCGTCAATCGCATTTGTATTTTCGTATTTATGTCTTGCTAAGTTTTACTTCTGAGTTTTACCGACACAGAATTACAACATTCTTTTAATCAGAAAGATTTCCCGTTGCGAAAGAATTACGAGAAGAGAAGAAGGAGACTCGACACAATCAGGAAAGTTTACGAGGTTAACAGTAGGAAATCGGATTGTGAAACGAACCAACAAACATTCGCTCTGCGTAAGGGGGAAGGGGGGGCGGTTAGGGTTATCATCTATATCTATACTAATATTATAAAGAGGTATTTTTTTTCTCTGGAACTACTGAACCGATTTAAAATTATTTTTACTAATAAAAAGCTACACTATCTCTGCGTAACATACAATAGAATTTATTTTGAAAAAAAATATTATTTCAAAATATAAATATTTTTGTAAAATTAATAAAACTATGAAAATAAAATTTTTAATTTGTATCACAAAATTGTTTGTTATGTCTCATTTTAACCACAGTCACAATACGCATCCGTTTTGCGTTTCACATTTTTTTTTTTTTAATCCCTTTGACTTGTCAAATCCAGTAATTGACATTTTTCAAGTACCTAGTTTGAACTTTTTGTCCTTACACAATACAAAATGTATAATTAATTAAAAGTGAGGCGCAAGCCGGATCCGCAATTTTATAAAGAATGTTATAGTTTTTTTTCAATACTCAATTACAAAAGATGGATTTATAAAATGGTTTTAAAATGAGGCAATGTCAAAGCACTTAGCTGCCAGAAATTGCACGGTTTAGATACGGCTATAGAGTGACGCGCTGGTTGTTTTCTCGTTTACTGGAGCAGACCCTTGGCTTTAAGGCTCGGGTCCCTAAACTCAAAACGGCGAAGTTGGCTACCAATTTCAATGTTAAAATAACCTAAACATACCTTCACTTTTAAGCATATTTTTGTGTTATTTTTTGTCAAAAAACGATAGTTGTATTTTTTTTCTTAAAGTAAAATAGATTGTGGGTGTTGATTGCTGAGGTTTTTTGCAATATCTCTTTTTGCAACTGAGTAAAAAATTAATAAAGTTTACTATTTATATCATACGTTTATGAAAACAATAAAACGGTTTTTGAAAATGTATTCAACAATCAACATCCGCATATGACAGTACTTAAAAATGAAACTAAATTTTTTAATTTATTCCACGAATTAAAAAAAAAAAAAACTTATTCTGTAGCATTGCTCTTATGGGAGTCAGATTCAATATGGCGGACAATTTCATCCACCCCCCTAAGGATATTCTTCACCCAGGGGAAAATTCCGAGTGTAGGCCTACAGTGAGATTTTAATAAAATTGGTCCGTGTGCAGTCAGTGACAATGCTGGACTGGAAACAAGTCTCAGCGTTTGCTAATTGCCTATTATTTAGCGATCCCCTGAGCACCATCTATACTAATATTATAAAGAGGTAAAATTTGTTTGTTTGTTTGTATGTAGGGGGTAATTTCTGGAACTACTGAACCGATTGAAAAAATAGTTTTACTAATAAAAGCTGCACTAATCCCTGAGTAACATAGGCTATAATTATTTTTGATAAACACATTTTTTATTTCAATATTTGTAAATTTAGTCGGAAAAAATCCTAGGTTAAGCAAGTTTAGATTGATCAACCAACACATGTATTTACATTTATTTCCATAGCAACCAATTGATTAAAATAACAGGTAAAACAGCTGTTTGCTCCAATATTTCCATTAACAGCTGATTTCAAACTTTGAAGCTATTATTTGGTATTTCTTTTAGATTAGGTTTTTATTAAAGTGTAGACCTGAGCCTTGCTGGTTCTTTTAACCTATATTAAAACTGCTGGACGTTATAAAATATACAAAATCATTTGATTTGAACATTTAACATCATTTACCATCTTAGCTTTGGGGTTATTATTAATTCTACACCTTTATTATAAAGAAAACATAACAAGATTATGTGTTTAGAAGGTTCCAACGGGGTTGGCGTGCAGAGCACCCAGGGGTTTCTCCAAGTCCAATATAAAGAGAAGAAATTTCGAGTAAATAAAGTGAGTGCACAAGACGACTTTTGTAGATTGGCTAGTAGCGCCACCAAAGCCGGCTTAAGTCGCAAGCCGCAAGCCGCAAGCTGCAAGCCGCAAGCCGCAAGTCGTAAGCCGCAAGCCGCAAGCCACAAGTCGCAAGCCGCAAGCCGCAAGTCGCAAGCCGCAAGATCGTTGAAACATGCATTCGTCATTTCGTGTTTCGGATTCTATTTATAAATGAGTAATCAGAGAAACAACTTTAAATTATTAGAAGATTTTATACTTTTTATTTAATTAAAATATGAAAATTATTGTTTGAAAACTCTAAAAAATGCAATAAAAATAATAAGTTTTTATTTAATTTAAACGTTTATTTAAAGGATTACGGTCTATTTCTTTTAATTATGAGGCAGACAGCCTGTAAGCACAATTTAAGAGGTTTAACCTCACTTTTTTAAGTTAAAAAACTGCGTCTGAAACACGTTGGCACGTAGTATAAAGTGATGAAGACCCTTAATGTTTTCAAAGAGTTATTTTGTTTTATAAATTTGGTAGTATAATGCTGAAGGCTGAACCATCTGTTACAAGAAGTTATATTTTATTAATTTAACCATATTATGAAATCTTACAAAAATGTTTCGAATTAGTTTTATAATACCGTATTTAATATGCTCGAATATGATTCTGCAAAAAAGTGCTTCTATAAGGTAATTTTACCACTGGCGTAAATGTATGCATGCATTAATAAACCATTAGTCACTTTACAGTAGAATTGCACTTACGCTCTTAAAATTGAGATCTTATTTGTAAATTTTCTAGGAAACTTTCAGTGTAATTCGCGGTAAACAAAATGCGTAATAAGAGTTTAAACAAAAATCAATATAAGGATAGGATATCGTGTTTATCAAAGGCAAGATATAGAGTTGAATATTATCTTTCTAGTTTAGTTCGCCAGGCTTATCTAGTCGAAATATTGTAACCAAGTAAATTTAGTCTTTTGAGTGGTTTTTATACCGTCCTAAATTAATTATGATTTCTATAAAGTCCTTGGCACACAGAATGCGGACTGTGACAACGTTATGTGAATATTGCCCTCAGTGACCTGGGCGCCAATCAGTATTTCGCACTATTGCCAGGGCTCTATAACAAGGGCTATACGATTTCGCTCATTTACGGTGACCCAGTATCGATCGCCTATGACGTCACTGCGATGTCAACTGCGAAGACTACAGCAGCGGTCTCTTTGTGCGCGCTGTCGTTTACTCGCTGTTGTAGCTCGACGGAAAAGCTTCAATAAAATAAAACTTGGATATTCTTAATCTACATAAAGTACGGATTCTAACAGTATAAACAACTTTTATTTTAACATAGAACATTTAAACTTAATTTTAAAAATTCACTCAATTCACGAATTATTTATTTCAACACACTCATTTTTGTAACAGACTTATGTCCATCATAACAGTAATATATTTTCTTTTAAAGTAA
The DNA here is from genome assembly GCA_018207615.1 of Philaenus spumarius. Taxonomy (NCBI): domain Eukaryota; kingdom Metazoa; phylum Arthropoda; class Insecta; order Hemiptera; family Aphrophoridae; genus Philaenus; species Philaenus spumarius. The sequence goes on along the minus strand of JAGFPH010001301.1, from coordinate 122,220 downwards.
AAATAAATATTATGAACTAAAATTATTAAGATTTTACTGAAACTGTACAAAAATTCTCGTACGAGTTGCAAAAAATTAAAAAAAAAAATCAGTGTACAATAAAATTAAATATTTATCTAACTAAACAATGTCGGGACGTTGACAGTTTAATTGTTCATTATCAGTTTATGAATGGTTTAGAAATTGAAATTTGTGATTTAAAACGAAAACATTTAGGCCCTTCGCTCACGGGGCGAGAAGGAATTGAAGCGAGAGAGATTCGAACTCGGAAGGATTCCCCCTCCACTCGACTTCCTACGTGTGTGAATGGGGATTCCCCAACGAGGCGTTTTGCCGTCGAAGCGAGAGCGACTCGAACTATGCGAATTGTTGAGAACGGGAAAAATCGAGCGTGACGCTTGAAACGATGAGTTTTGTCTTGTTGAACATGGAGGTGTTTAAGGTAAAATTTGTGGGAAAAGTTGAAAAACACCCTTTGTTATATGATCATACCCTCCAGGAATATTCTAGGAAGAAATATACAGATAAAGCATGGAAGTAAATTTTTGTCAACTAAGAATCTCATTTCATTACATTTTTTCTTTAATATAATTATAGTTGCATAGTTTTATTATACATAATCATTAAATAAACTCCGATTAAATTTAAATTATTGAAGCCATTGATTATATATAGAATATCAGGTATTATTAAAACCATTCATTTATTTGGGGGTTATCTGGTGTCTTCTTTTCCTTTTTCTTATTTTCTTTGTGAAAATTCGATATTAAAAGAAAAATGTACAACAGTAGAAAGTTATAGATCTAGGCCATTCTATAAAATGCTAAACATTATTTTGCTTCACTCTTTTGCAATTATTTTACCACAACAAACAGCCGAAATGAGTTCCGTTCCATGCACCTTTATTCTATGAGTTCTTTTCATCCGTCGGTTGGTACCAATAAAACATAATATCTTCCTCATCATTTTTTTAACGTCCTGCTGTTTTGCACTTAAGGCTAATGAAGACGGGACCTACAGTTTTACGTGGAATCCGAACCACAGCCAACGATGTCTGTTAAGAAACCATTTAGAAAATTATTCGGGGTCAATGGGAATATCATAAACTGCTCATTTTAAAAACTTTTGAAGAAGAACCTTCTTGGTTCATGACTGCTAATTAACTGCGAGAAAAATCGCCCCGTGAGCGGAGGACATGTCGCATAAGACTCATGACGCACGTGAGCCTACCGCTTCAATTCGAGTCTCTCTCGCCCTGTAAACGGAGGGCCTAATACTAATAATTAGTTTTTATCTAATTTTAGGTTTAAATCATAAACATCTGTTTATTTTGATAAATACATACACCACTCATATGAATTTCTTAAATAATCACGGATATCTACTTTCAGCCAGAACTGTTTTTTCCTGGTTATCCTTGAACGAATGACAAAAGTGGCACACCGTTTGGTTTATCTTTACATTTTCTACATTTTTTGTATCTTAAATTTCGTTTGTAAAATCTTGGATGTTTAGAATTTTATTCGACCTTGGAAAATTTGAACCACCGCCATCTTGAAACGAATAACTGCAGCTAAATAGGTACAACTTTGTCCATTTGTGTAAACCAATGTGATAAAAGTTCGCGCTTAGTTTCTTGAATTTCTCTTGAACCGTTCAAGAAATAATAATGTATTTCAAAAACACACACGCAGGCAGACAACGTCTAAACTAAACAAGATAGTACACATGTTATGTTGTATTATCTGCTAATTTTAACCTGCTGAATAACTTGGTAAAGTTTAGTATGATTGTGGCGAGACGTAGAATACATTTGAACGTTTTGGCTGTCATTTTGAAATACTCGTAACACTTTGATATTTAAAATATCTTGAAAGAGCATTTTATACTATCTTATATCGTCTCTTGCAGCCAACAATCCGTTAACATATTCTGTTTGTTCGCTACTTACCAATACTTTAATAATTTATTTTCAAGAAAACACGCATCGTCTGTGGGCTTTGTTTTCGCTCATAGATGGAACTGATACTCAGAAAAAGCCTGTGCTTAAACCCCTACGATCTGAGCCAACAAATCAGTACCATTAGATTTAGATTTGTAAGATTATGTACAGATTATCGTTTCTTTAGTACAGTATAGATAGGAGGTTACTTTTTATTTATTTTACAAGGTCAGGTTTTATCGTTGGATGTGAACAACCTACTTTTAAAACGATTAGATTTTATTGTAACTATAAAATAGCTTAAAGAAACACAGCAGTGCACGATTATGAAATAAAATCTACTGATAAACACATATTTTCTCATTTAAAATTATGCTCTTTTGATGTTTAGTTTATTTACTAGAGTATTTAGACCTACCTATGTCAATTACTACAGTTAAGCTATGACACATCCAAATTATCTTCGACACATAGACAAGGTTACATGTCAGAGAACGGCTTGCCTTTTGAACTAAACACATTAATCTTACGAAGCATTAGCTGAAGATAATTTTGTATTTACAAACAGCTTACATGTTTACTCTCTAAACATGAACAACGTCACTTTTAGCTGTACACGTGAATTTTATTTGAGAGATTCTCGCTTTTAACTTACGTTTTAAACGTATAGAAAATCACCGAATTTGTGGTTTTGTTTCTATTTTAGAAATATATTTAAATCTACGTTATTATTTATATTTGCAGATTAAATTTTAAATATTGTTTACAAATAAAACCAAACGATTTCGATTGTTCGTAACCTTGAATTTCGATTTAATGAAATAAAGATTTTAAAATGTATAACTATAAAAAAAAAATTATTACATCAATTGCAAACACATTTTATACAACAGTTCACATACCTACTTTTTAATGACAAAGAATTTGCCACAAGATTAATTATTCATATTATATATCAGCCGTTTACTTAAAACGTATTTGTGAACTCTGCCCCAGATGGCAGACGTGTAATTAGGAAGTAGTAGGGTTGTGTAAAAACCTTATCAGTAAAACAAATTATCTATTAAAATAAAATTAAAACACAGAATCATCATAACTAATTTGTTTGAACGCAATTATTATGATTTGCTATATAGTATTCGGTAGATGTTTAAAAATTAATTATTTTATGTTAACGAGCTCTTGGACGCAAAATGTAATTTACGGGTAGCTTTAAATTGCTTTTGTAGGATAAGGGGAGTAAAGTTGTGGTAGTGGTTCAACACACACTCCTCCAGTGTGACCTCTACACGTCCACTGCGTAGATTCAAGCCTGGTTATTGTCATTCGGTTTAGTTGCACTATACAGTGCCCCACATACTATAATTAGTCTAAGGCTAACAACAGCCGAGATGCCGGTGACCACACTGTTAGCGGTCGGTGTCCGTGATCGGTAACCGCCTCAGACACTGCAGACACACCGGTGTACGGTACACTGTTAGCG
>JAGFPH010001301.1:106949-118785 GCA_018207615.1 Philaenus spumarius | reverse complement strand
ACACCGGTGTACGGTACACTGTTAGCGGTCGGTGTCCGTGATCGGTAGCCGCCTCAGACACTGCAGACACACCGGTGTCCCTGACGTCACAGTCACCTTCTATTTATTTTCGAAACATTTGATTTAGAATGTTCATAGTTCCTTTTATTCCAGCAATATTTTTTCAAAGTTTTATTAGAATATTCATCTCTTATTACGTCCCACAAACAAGGTCGATTGCGAATAATTTCTATAAATGACTCGGTGTCAAAATTTTCTACTGACATTTTTATATTAAATACCAATTAATAATTGTTGTAAATTTGCAAAAATATAAATGTTAGGCATAATCAAAATAAATACTGAAAGACTTGGACAGTTTAATAAAACGCAAGTAAATCAGCTTTCACACATAAACAATTTACTAATTTTTAAACGGAGGCGAGCTACTAGTGTTTTTCTGATAGTCACAATTCAAATGAATGCCCTTGCTGAATCCCGTACACTGTCCGGTGTCCCAGCTCTTGTGGGGAGAGCCACAGAATCTGGTAGCGCTCTACTCGGTGTCTCGTCTGTTGACACACAATTAATTGATAGTACATTTAGTGTACCGTACATCGGTGTCTCGTCTGTTGTTAGCCTAAATGAATTTAAAAAAGATTCAATAATATCTATAGCCCGTCTCAACTTAAGTTGAGGCAAGGAGGGTGGGTAATTAGGGTCGGTCTTAACCGTCATAAAACTGACCCTTATTAATGCCGCCTGAGTGAACCTGTAGGACACTCTAGTATAAAATTGCAATTCAGTATGTCTTAAGTCAAAATGAAAAAACGATATTATATTTCGTTTCATGATATTTCCAGATAATTTTGATACCAAATTTGATTACATTTGACCAACTTTGAGCTGTACTAGCATTATAAACTTTCTTAGTTGAATTAACATTACTAATATGGTTTACAACAATAAAGCCACAAAAATGTACTAGAGAAGTTCATATTTAAATCTATGCTAATATTATAAAGAGGTTAAGTTTGTTTTCTTTGTTTGTATGTAGGGGGTAATCTCTGGCACTACTGCACCGATTGAAAAAATAGTTTTACTAATGAAAAGCTACACTATCCCTGAGTAACATAGGCTATAATTCATTTCGATAAAAACCTTTTTTTTCAATATTTGTAAATTTAGTCGGGAAAATTTTTAGGTTAGGCCTAGAATAATAAACCAACACATGTATTTACATTTATTACCATAGCAACCAATTGAATAAAAAAACAGATAATATAGCTGTTTGTTCCAATTAACAGCTGATTTCAAAATTTGAAGCAATTATTTTTGTATTTCTAGCTTTTAGGTTAGGGTTTTAAAGTGTAGACCTGAGCCTAGCTGGTTCTTTTAACAATTATTATAACTGCTGTTATCAAATATAAGAAATAATTTGATTTGAATATTTATCATTATTTACCATCTTAGTTTTGAGGTTATTATTAATCCTACACCTTTATTATAAATAAAACATAACATATGTTTGTAGAAGGTTCCATTGGGGGTTGGCGTGCGGAGTACGCATTGGTCTGACCTAGTATGTAATAAATAATCATTATTTGAGCAAAAAAAAACTCGATACTCTATCGTTATTTACCATAATACAAACAATTGTGTCTTTGAACCATGTTAATCGGCCGACTTCCCTGTCCGACATATTGAATCTGATTCCCATAAGAGCAATGCTACAAAATAAGTAATTTTATCTGATAATTCGTGGAATAAATTTTAAAATTTGGTTTCATTTTGAAGTACTGTCATATGCGGATGTTGATTGCTAAATAAATTCTCAAAAACTGTTTTATTGTTTTCATAAAGGTATGATATAAGTAGTAAAAAATAGTAAACTTTTTTACTCAGTTGCAAAAAGAGATATTGCACAAAACCTTAGCAATCAACACCCACAATCTATTTTACTTTAAGAAAAAAATACAGCTTTCGTTTTTTGACAAAAGTTTTAAATATCACATATGGTAATTATAATATGTTATTACTATTTATTAGTATTATTATGTTGAGTTAATTAATGCAATATAATTAATACCGCTTTATCATTAATAATAAAAATTTTATTTTGTAATTTCTTGTATTGAAAAAAAACCAGTTACAACACTTTAAGTCGGCCGATTAACATGGGACAAACACACAATTGTTTGTATTATGATAAATAACGATACAGTATCGAATTTTTGGTCAAAATTATTATTTATTACATATTTATTGTTGTAAACCGTATTAGTAATGTTAATTCAACTAAGAAAGTTTATAATGCTAGTACAGATCAAAGTTGACCAAATGTAATCAAATTTGGTATCAAAATTATCAGGAAAATATCATGATACGAAATATGATATTGTTTTTTCATTTTGACTTAAGACATACTGAATTGCAATTTTATACTAGAGTGTCCTACAGGTTCACTCAGGCGGCATTAATAAGGGTCAGTTTTATGACGGTTAAGACCGACCCTAATTACGCACCCTCCTTGCCTCAACTTAAGTTGAGACGGGCTATAATTCCTAAACAATAATGATGTATTATCAAACTATTATTGTTGTTGTTTAGCAATCTCAATTCGTATAATATTAGTTTTTAGATGTGTATTTGACAGCAAAATTATTACTGTAAGTCTATTTAAATTACTGTAAATAGTTTCAGAAAGAAAATGGTTAAGTCTGACAAATTGGTAAAGCTTATATGTGGAGCTATAGAAGCACTGCAAGAAATAAATGGCTGTTCCCTTTATGATGTTGCAAGTGTACCTAGCATAGTGGATAGGGAAATAACACCTGGAAGAATACACTTGGCATTACAATTGGCAGTAAAAAAAGGTATTTTACTTCAAACTAAAGATGGAAAGTATAAATTAAAACTTGAAACGAAGGAAGAAAGGAGAGGCGAAAGTAAACGAGTAAAAGAAAATCAGATATTAAAGTCTAAAGGGAAAAGTAAATGCAGTGCGCCTATTACTAAAAGGAAAGATGGAAAGTATAAATTAAAACCTGAAACTAAGAAAGAAAGGAGAGACGAAAGTAAACCAGTAAAAGAAAAACAGATATCAAAGTCTAAAAAGAAAAGTAAAAGTAGTGCACATATTAATAAAGGAAAAGATGGAAAGTATAAATTAAAATCTGAAACTAAAGAAGAAAGGAGAGTTGAAAGTAAACCAGTAAAAGAAAATCAGATATCAAAGTCTAAAAAGAAAAGTAAAATTAGTGCACATATTAATAAAGGAAAAGATGGAAAGTATAAATTAAAATCTGAAACTAAAGAAGAAAGGAGAGTCGAAAGTAAACCAGTAAAAGAAAATCAGATATCAAAGTCTAAAAACAAAAGTAAAAGTAGTGCACATATTAATAAAAGAAAAGATGGAAAGAAGATTGTTATAATAATGTCTGAACCAAAGCATTCAAGGCATGGATCCAAATGTATGAAGAGATGTAGCCATTATCAAAGGTAACACACTAATCAAATGTAAATATAGTTTGAATGCACCTAGGCCTATTGCTCTTTCTTTTAAAGTATGATGTACTCGTATGTTGTATATATAATCTGAATATCTTTGTTTCAGGAAAACGAGTACCTGCAGACGTACAAAGAGGATGCCACATAAAATGATTTCGAGGAAATCAAAACCGTCTCAGTATAAAGCAGCTGGAAGAAGGAAGGCAAACATGCGTGAAACAAAATACAGACCATCACAGAAGATGATAACGTTGCCATATCAGTTAAAATTTTAACTGCCCACATATATTATGTATTTATTAACTATATATTGCAATATGTGAAGTAATATAAACAAATAGGCCTATTTTAAATGTTCTTTTTATATTTGTTCAGTGTTATGACTATTATGAATAAACTATGTTGTCCATTTTCAGATGTCGAAGTTGTAACATGACAATTAATTACACAAAATGTATGAACATTGAAAAGTGCATACCTTTGAAGAGTGCCATTAACATTGTGAACTTTAACTTATATTTATCCATTAACATTATTAAGCTGAGGTTAAAGACACTCACACCCGGTCTTCTTATGATAAAACTAAAAGTTTATCACAATTTCTAAATACACAAGCCTAAAGGACTGTCTCAGTAGTTAAAAAACCAAATCTCCATATTGTATATAAGTACGGTAATGAGAAACAACAACTAGCGCTGAACCAATAATAAAGGATACCTGAGGTGTTTTTCCTTAAGGTGTTTTTCCTGAGCAATAAATTTAAGGCTCCGAACTTGAGAAAAAATTACATAAAAATTTCCAAAATGTAATTGTTTAAGAGATTAAGACATTTTTGGAATAACCTCAACATTATCAGTTAAGGCAGAACTCAAAATAATAAAATTTCGAATAGTAACTTAAAAATTTAGTAAAATATTCTACATACTAACTCACTAATGTTTTTGTATATAACAGATAAATTAAATATTTAAAAACCACCCGAACACCTGAACAGATTTTCTTGAATTTTAGCTAAGAACATTCTGGATCAATACACCTTTCAAACATACAAACAAAAACTAAATCAATATCGGTATACCCATTTAGGAGCTGTGATGCTACAGACAGATACACACGTTAAACTTATAACACCCTTCTGTTTGCGTCAGGGATTAGAAACAGTAGTGGCTAGTTAGGGTCTCCCAAAGTTATACAGAGATAAATAAAATAAATTTACATATAACTTATATTTATTGCAAAAAGATATGACTTTATAATTTGTATTTTTTCAACAAACTTAAAATGATGAAATGATAAATTTTATATTTTTTGTGAGTATCGGGCTTTAAATTGTTACATTTTTTGTTAGGGCTGCAAATTGGTACATTTGTCATGAGCCCACGTTCCTCAAACTAAGGGATAGTTCTTACAAAAGAACTACGCCATTTACATGACATGGCGTAATTTAAAAATGTCAGTTATTTTTAAAATACCGAGAATGTTTTTATTTTTGTGTAAAGTGTAAAATGTATAAAATTACACTTAATTTGTACAAATTGGTTGAAAAATATTCCACCTAATGGGTCGATGTATAGATTCCTTTCGGTAGAGAATTAATAATCAGAACGTCAAAAACGTACGGAACGGCTGGATTTCTCATCATCTAACAAAATTATAGAATCATGTTAAACCTCTCATTTTAAAGGAATGTAAAGAAATAACTATTGAGCTTGACTTGTGAGAAAGTAGTTTGATTGCTGTACCCCGTGCATCACTGAGGATGGCGACATTGTCGTTGAAACGCGTTTGAAGTTAGTAAACGTATTTTTTGTGAGATTTCGTGTTCAGGTTGTATATTATCTATTTGTATGAATGCAAAATAAACTAACATCAAATCAATGAATTCATTTATATTCAGAGATAGTGTAGCTTTGTATTAGTAAAAACAAATTTCAATCGGTTCAGTAGTTGCAGAGATCACACAAAAAAAATGTAGGCCCGCCTCTATTTTAAAATTAGTAGGCTATAGATGTAGATGGCAACTCTCCGACCTTACGCAGCGCGAATGTCTATTGGTTCGTTTCACAATCCGATTTCCTCACAATCTGTTAACCTCGTAAACTTTCCTGATTGTGTCGGATATCCTTCTTCTCTTCTAGTAATACTTTCGCAACGGGAAATCTTTCTGGTTAAAAGAATGTTGTAATTCTGTGTCAGTAAAACTCAGAAGTCAATCTTAGCAAGACATAAATACGATAGACGCAAGAAATGACAGGCCATTTTCTGTTTCATTTCTCAAATGGAGTATATTCAGATAGTTGTATTGGCTACCTTTTTCTTTACGAGGTGATTCACACCGTCAGTCCTCAATGTGTTTTGGGTGAAATCAGCAAGTAATTAATCAACATAAATGTAATTTGTTGTTTACATCGATTTTAGTTTCTGATGAAATGTAACAAGAATAAACATTACCATCGGATATTCGAAGAGTCCACCATCATCTACAATGTTTTTTTCTAATCTTCTGCTATATCCTATTGTGGCACATTCCACTTTTCTCAGGTCCTGCAGTTTTCTGAACACGCATTCGTATTATTTATTTCATATTTTTGTGATAAACTATCTTTTTCTCCTTCATCATAAGTAGTCCACACATGGAGGTCAGGTGAGTTTTTACTAGTTCTGTTCTAATAAGAAAACCTATTCAAAGCGCTTTTGGGCTGTCATTAGTAAACAGTTGGAGATTAACAAAAAATTGTTCTCTTATTCCTCATGCTGGGTGGCGTTATTTGCTGACTCAGGTTGGACATCGTCAGTTTCACATTTTGACAGTTAAAAAGTCGTAGCTCGTCAGGGTCACGATTTGGAGTAAAATTTTTAGAAATACAGGGGTATCGTTTTAAATTTTTTGGGGTAGGGGAAACCCGATTTTGACAGTTATTTTTTTCAAACGAGCCGAAGTTTCGAAAAAGTGTTCGAAATACATCTTGTTTTTAGCTTAAAAATGTACATAAAAACCCGTTTTTATATAAAAATTACTACTTTTTTTATTAAATATTTTTTTAAATACTCAATTACAATATATATTACGCCACAAATATGCGAAGCCAGTCTATTTCAATTAGAACAGGCGTTGCACATTTGCGGCATCAGTCTGTAGATAGAAAGCGGACGTCTATATATTCGACTAAAAAATCTTACAATTGGTACTAGCGAACGTGTTAAAACAATTTCCAGGTGCATTCAGATGACACAGCTAAGACTCAGAATGAAGTCAAAATTAATTCCCATACTCATAGACATCGAAAAAGAGCGAAAACCCGATTGTGTGAATTTAAGGTTTTCCCCAATTTTGCCTAATGAGTTGACATTTCAAAATTTGCCCAATTTAGAAAAATCGGTGTTTTTTTAACTCATGTATTGATGCTCTAAAACTTTTAGGGAGGGGAGTATTGATACAATTTGATGTTGGAAAGTTATAGTACATTGAAAATGGGTACAACAGTTTTTGGCAAAGTTGTAAAAATTTGCTGTTTTTTGGATCCCCATAAAAATCGAAATACTGGACCAATTTTACACTTTTTTTTAATCGAAGCGACATTTTGTCCTCTTTAATTTATTTACTGTTGTTTTCAAAATATGCACCGTTTTCGAGTTATAAGCGAAAAACTGTTAAAAATCGGAAAATTTCGAGGTTGCAAAATTATATTTGGCATACGCACACCATACCAAACGATGCTAGGAAAAATCTTTTGCCGCAATTAATGTAAGCTAAAGTTCACCTATATACTGGGCTAATAAGAATGTAGCCTACCTTTAAATTTTTGTATTTGTACCTTTAGTAGTTTTGCTCCACGTTTATTCTGTCATTCAGTCATTCAGTCAGGACACAGCCTCTTATATAATATACTAGCTGCCTGATCCGGCTTTGCACGGATTGACAAATCAAAGTTAAATGTACATTAGCTAAAAAAAATATATCAATAAATATATTATACTATGTATTTATTGTGGGGATTTTTAGTAACTTTGATAAGCCAAACCCCCCACCTCCTAAAATTTCGAATTTTTTGAAAATATTTCTTAGCGAGCATCTAGGGCCCTAGAGGAAGCTACATAGCAAATTTCATTCCAATCTGTTCCGTGGTTTTTGAGATCTCGTGATGAGTGAGTGAGTGGTATTTGGATTATATATGTATAGATAGATTATGTAGATTGGCATTCGTAAAAAGGCCTATACAGCGTCATTTAGTTAGGCCTACTTGTTTAGACAGATGAATTCTCTGTTTAAACAGGTGTTTTTGTTCATATTTAATTAGTCGCAAAAATACTTTCCGATTAAACATTCCTTAGTATTGACAATACGGATTGTAATAATTTTATTGGTAAAATGAAACCGTTTGAAGTGTTGAAAAAATTTGTGTGTAGCCTAATTGCTTTGTCCTTACTGATTGTATGGTTGACTGACGTGGAATCAATGCAGAGCAAAAACTACTTAAGATGCAAACCCGAATCTATATAGTCTATATAAAAGCGAAATACCACTCACTCACTCACTCATCACGATTTCTCAAAAACTACCGAACGGATTGAAATGAAATTTGGTATGTAGCTTCCTCTAGGGCCATAGGTGCTCACTAAGAAAGGGTTTGAAAAAATTCGAAATTTTAGGGGGGGGGGGGGGGTAGGGGGATCAAAGTTATTAAAAAACGATTTCTTCAAAACTACTGAACGGATTGGAATGAAATTTGGTATGTAGCTTCCTCTAGGGCCATAAGTGTTTACTAAAAAAGGGTTTTAAAAAATTTGAAACTTTAGGGGGGTATGGAGGGTAAAAAAGACTAAATCACGATTTCTCCAAAATTACCGAACAGATTGGAATGCAATTTGGTGTGTAGCTTCCTCTAGGGCCATAGGCGCTCGCTAAGAAAGGGTTTAAAAAAATTCGAAATTTTATATGGGGTTTTCTGGGGATCAAAGTTACTAAAATCATAATTTCAGATCATTTATTATTATGACAATAGTGCTTTTATAATTTAAGATCTATATATATAAAAGCCAAATACCACTCACTCACTGAACACTTAAATAGAATACAATTACGTTAAAAAGAGTGAAAATACCAACTACCACGGGCAACGCAGTACGGGTCAGCTAGTCTGAATATAAATTTCAAAGAAGTATATTCTTATGGAGGCACGCAAATGAAGGGTTTGTTTTATATTAGGTCAAACCAAACCCAAACTAAAATCAAAGAAAAAGATTTCTTGTATCATAAGTCAAACATCTGGTTTTACGTATTACTTTGCTTCCTTTAGGTGACAAAATAAAAATTTGTTTGAAATGTTGATTATTTAAATATTAATGCTGTACAACGCATGACCATAATTCAAATTATTGGGGATGGTTGTCTATTTCGATTTCTGTCTTACATTAAGCCCGGTTTACACGCTACGATAAATCGTAACAATTTATCGTTACAATAAATCGAAAGTGTGAGTACTGTTTACATGCAACGATTTCTTGTCCAATCTTCATTGACGAATAGTTCTTTCTTATAAACCGTACGCAACTCATTCATTTTTTTAACAGTGTTTCTGTCTGCCAACGGATCAAACTTCTTGTATTTTTTAACGAGCGCTATGTGCGCAAGTTGTTCTTTATTCCTGAGTATTCTTTGCTCTTAATGAGCCACAAGCAGGTAAAACTCCGACATAGTTCAATCAATTCAGTCAAGAACTCTCGAGGAGTTTGAGCTGCCTCGCTATCAATCGAATAAAAACAACACAAGGTAAAAAAAAACACGTAAAACGGAATCAACGAACTAGTGCGACAACCTTTCCGGTGAACGGCCCGTGCAAACCGAGTCAAATCGTAGCGGATAAATGGGCGCTACTTGTTTACACGTTCCAATTTATCGTTACGATTCGCAGAAATTGATGCCGGCCAGCACCAACCATCCAATCCAATTCCAATTCCAATAAATCGCTACAATCTCCTGTTTACACGCTACGATAAATTGTAACGATTCGATTGTTTCTGAGTTTAGATTTTTTAGCCGTTAATAATAATAACTACTCATTTTATGAATGTTATTTTAATAAACGTGACAATAATAACCAATATAATGCATTTAAAATATTGATTATAAAAAACAAAAACCAATGACATTGTTACATTATAACAATATAATGGTTACAAGACCAGGTTTCAACAGAATTAATTCAACATTTTAGTATAATTTAATTCCACATAGTTGTAATTTTATATTGGAAATGGCAAAACAACTCCTTCACCAGCCACTAGTGAGCTACTAGGGGTTCACATTGGCTGGCTGACGCCAACGAGGAGGTCACGTGACTGCTAGCGGATGGTAGGCAGCGTTAAAAAGTTAAACATGTTCGACTTCTTATCACCAGCGGATAGTTACTAGCGGCTGGTAACCAGCCTATAGTAATAGCAAAACGGGAGTGCCGATGGAGGCCAGGTCAAGTCCCCTCGCTTGGCCTCGAACTACCTGGCCTCCATCGGCACTCCCGTTTTGCTATTACTATAGTGTGACCGCGGCTTAAATTCTTAGGCGCTAGTTTATAGTGGTGGTCTCTGCCGGTTTGAATCTCGGTAAGACCAAAACTTGTTTCAAACAAAAGGATACACATGATGTGCACTATATATAGTGTAGAGCGTTTCATAAAATGCATGGTGAAACGCGTGACGTAAAATCTGATTCACAGCAAGCAACGAGTAACCTATATACTCTGCTGTATACACATGTGTAAACATTTTTGGACTCGGTGCGCCTATAGAAGTTTACTCTTCAAAAAATAGTATTTAAAAACAACATACTTTATCTAGGCCTAACTAACTATGCTGACGGGGATTTTTAACTCCGTAAATGTGTACAATTATACGTATTATAAAACTGTAGGCATATTTGTTAAAACTTTATATTTATACACGTTATTATATATTGAAAGAAAGATAAAAAATTATCTTTTAATTACTTTATATTTCATATTGACAGATCAAACGATTTAGAAGTTATTAATATTATAGTAAAGAAATTAATAATCGAATATGTTTATAAGTTATACGAAGATTAGGCCTACGAATATTTCCGAAGTTAAACGAAAAGGTACTTCTTTAAATTTGTGTAAACGAATATAGGACGATACAATAGTTCGTATTGACGATACAATGTTGTATTTATATACAGTTTATAACCTCAAAGCAAATACTATAACGTGTTATAGCATACATTAGTTACATAACGCATATTAAAAAAACCATTTCACAAAAAGATATAATGATTGAAATTGTAAACATAACCCCAAAGTATAATCTACGCTGAGTTGAGTTTTGAATATTACAGATGATGGGTGAAATCAGCTGTTATATATTAATCACGTACGTACGTATCGTATGTATGTACGTACGGAAGTACAGTACATTCGCTTTTAAATGAGTTGATAAATCACAATCGACTAGCTGGACCATCTACACATTTCTTATCTACACACAAACAGTATTGAGTTTTGTCAATTATTGTGTTTGATTGATAAAATAATCTGTTTTTTTTATAACGCCTTTAATGGTGTTGTTGTTTAATGGCATTAAACAATGTAGCCTACACACAACCATGCTATCACAATCGACTAACCAATTACAAAAAATATCCTATCAGTAAAATGTTGAGTCAACCGTATACGGGCCTGACACATAGCCTAGCTATGTTTAAAGTAAGCAGATTCGAATTGTAGTTACATGAATAGTTGATGAATGAATAATTTAATGTTTACGTCAATCACATTTAAGTTTTACATTTATGACACAATCGAGGAAAATGCAATAGGCTACGTGTTTTAAACAGATATTTATTTTATTTTCCTCTTTGTAATTTGAGTCCTTTAGATATAGGCGTCCAGCCGGCCTATTGTAAGTTGGGTCCTTGAATATTTTACAGAAAACAGTTGCGGATCTAAATTGTTTGAAAAAAAATTATTCAAAATATCTTTTCTTTTTTGCCTTGCGCTGTAAGAAAAAACTATGTTCGGGAGCATTCCTCCCATTTCACAGTTCCTTAGTAGGCTAGTAAGTAAAATTTAACATAAAAATCATTCAAGAAAATAAATAATTTGACCACGCAGCTGAACCGCTGACGACGTGAGTTGAACGAATTTCCAAAATTAAGTTTATATGTGTTTTTATTTCAATCAAGTATTTGGAAAATTGATCTACTCACGAAGATTATAGAATACGCTGTGTACGAAATATATTAGTAGAATTTGTTTGCACCTAAGCCTCCAGCGTCGACTCACGCGCTGCTTCGATCCACTCGCAGCGGAAAAACTCGCTTTGCCAGTTTGCA
>JAGFPH010001301.1:49431-106939 GCA_018207615.1 Philaenus spumarius | reverse complement strand
CTCGCAGCGGAAAAACTCGCTTTGCCAGTTTGCACCTCATCTTCGCGGCCTCGGGTTACGGACTGCTTCGATCCACTCGCAACGGAAAAACTCGCTTTGCCAGTTTGCACCTCATCCTCGCGGCCTCGGGTTATGGACTGCTTCGTTCCACTCGCAGCGGAAAAACTCGCTTTGCCAGTTTGCACCTCATCCTCTCGGGCTCGGGTTACGGACTGTTGCGCTTCGCTCGCAGCGTACAAACTCGACCGTCGGCCTCGGATCAGATGTCCACACGGTAAAATCCTCCTCGTGGATTTGAACCGAGTACTTGTATATTATTTTTCGGTCTCGTAAAAAAATGTGCAGAATAACATCCTACATTTATGTTTTTAGATAAAAACACCAAAAAACATTCTAGTAAGAAAAATATTTAAAAAAAATTGGGTCTGCGTCGGACCAGACGGTGGAAGTTATACTTCTTTGGCCATCCAATGGTATAGACAGGTAGACCTACTATTGATTTAATTTATATTTTGGGAAAAACTAGTCGTAACTTAGAGTAGCCCTACTATTTTGTAGACGATAGCCTATTCTTTTATAAAAACACTAACCAACACTGAAGGCATATTTTAAAATTAATATCCCATGTTTTCCTTCTTTGTTACACACGCTTATGAATACTGTCGTTGCATCTGTTTGTCACAGTTAGTCTGGGGACCATTATCAGTGCTCACTTATTAGGCTACACCCAACAAAATGAATGAGCTCCCGAAGTTTCTGCATATCGTCGTGAATCACCCTGCATATAAAATTTTTAATGACTGCCGAAAACGTGTTCAGGGGACCATGATCAGTGCTCACTTACTACAAACAACAAAATTAATATTGCATTGCCATAGGTCTTTGATAAGTGTGCAAAGTTTCAAATCAATCGGACGTTTTGAAGGGGTTGAAAATCACGTCGTGTTCTGGGGACCATTATCAGTGCTCACTTACTACACCTAACAAAATTAATATTGCATTGCCATAGGTCTTTGATAAGTGTGCAAAGTTTCAAATCAATCCGACGTTTTAAAGTATAGGAAAGTATACGAATATACGAAGAAAGAGTGCTCTAATATACGAATATACTCTAAGAAAAGTTAGAGTGCGAACACATATATTCATATTTATATATATATATATATAGTTTCTAACGACACCCCAAAACGTGTTCTGGGTACCATGATCGGTGCTTATTTACTACTCCCAACCTTAGGTCTCACCATAAAGGTCGCTGCTACAACTCATCTTTCCTATGGAAATTCGCTAACTAGAAGGCCTAATGCACAACAAAATGTAGGCTACACAAAGTGTTAATATAAAATCAGCACTATAAGATCAACAACATCACGGTAGTCCCTACACAAAATTAACTTTACAAAAATTTAGAAGTAGAACGCGAAATAAAAAATTTAAAAGGGCGACTTGTAAACATAACTGTGCACAGGCCTACTCCAAAGAGATGACGGACTCACGGTAATAAATTGGTTCGTTAAAGTATATTCAGTATTATGACATGTGATGGGTTATTAGTGAATTTCTATAGGAAAGATGATGGGCTATTGCAGCGACTCTTATGGTGAAACCTAAGGTAGAGTAGTAAATGAGCACCGATCATGGTCCCCAGAATACGTTTTTGGATACCATTGAAATTTGTCTAGGCCTACATATTATATATGTTTTCGCACTCTAACGGCCGCATTTTACGTCTGATTTGGTCCAAATTTGGTGCACACGTTGGTTTTCTAAGTCTTTTGGACGAGTTCGTTAGCAAAACAATCCAACAACCGGAAGCACGGGCTTTGACAGGAAGGAATTTTTTAGATTTCTCTACTAGAATGAAACTTTTGTTCATTTTTATATTCAAAATCAAAATAGGTAATTATTCTGCACATTTTGTTTCCTTGCACGACCTCGTAGCACGTCTGGTTCCTCCGAAATTGATCAAAACGTAAAATACCGTAAAAGTACCCGGTTAAAATTCACGTGAGGATTTTATCGGAGGTCATTTTCTAATCCGAGACCGACGGCCGGGTAGCAAACTCGCGAAGCGAAGCAGCACATAATCCGAGGCCGCAAGGTCGAGGTTCAAACTCGCAAAGCGAGTTTTTCCGCTGCGAGTGGAACGAAAACTGAGGTGCAAACATATTCTACTAACATATTCCGTACACGAGGCAGCTATTCAGCGCCACCGAGAGTAGATACGTGGACGAATTATTGTTAGAGTAGCATAGTAGCGATGTGATAGGTTATGGTATGTACAAACTAAGATGGTTATTGTAACGGAAAATATTAAAAATATG
Organism: Philaenus spumarius; assembly: GCA_018207615.1. NCBI lineage: Eukaryota > Metazoa > Arthropoda > Insecta > Hemiptera > Aphrophoridae > Philaenus > Philaenus spumarius. The sequence continues at coordinate 104,615 of JAGFPH010001301.1, read as the reverse complement.
AGTACGGAAATACTAATACTTAGAATTAAGTAAAATCCTTACAAGTGACTTTTCCTTACAAACTGGCGCAAATTAATTAAGACACAAATTGTGAGAATGATAACCTTGAGTTTAATGATAATTATGAGAACTTTAGTAAATAAATTTGAACTTTCCTGCTTTATAAATACCAACTAAATCCAGTAACACAGTAAATTAAAGTTACGTTTAATTCTGATGTTTAAATTTAACTTTAAAATTATAATAAATACATTAGTACAATATATTGTAGGGACTGCCGTAAAATAAAATACACTTTTTAAAATAGTTTTTAAAAAAAGTAGGCCTACAGTAGTTTCATTTTGAAAATTAATTATTATTAAAATGTTTCAAATTTACTAATGTAAATTTTTGATAACACGAAGCAGTTTTGTTACAAAATAGAATAATAATTGCCTTAAATCTGATCAATTTAAATTGATTTTGACGTTTGTCTTATTGAAATAAAACCTTTAGCGAAGTTCTTGACGATATGCGACAACACTTTCGACAGAGATTAAGAAGGCTGGATAACGAAATGGAGAACAAACGGCGCTTGTTGTTTATTCTGCGTATTTTTTTTATCAATCCCAATTTACTGAACACTTATCGATAACACCTTAACGCTTTCAAGAAGTCTGTCGGTAGGAACCCAAGGCGTGCGAATTAAATTCGTACCTACTCCTACTGTTTAGAAATATTTTTGTGAAGAAAATATATTTTGTCTACGTATGTTCAAATTACCGCAATACATATTAGAAAATAAAGAGCTGCAATATTGTAATTAAATATAGTATTAAATAACAAAGTCTTTTGAAAGTTGAGGTTAGAATTTGAATGGATTTACTCACCTTGAATAACCCGCAGGTAACACAACACCAACTAAGAATTCAACTATAGGCTACCTAAACCAGTTCCCTAAAAGTAGTCAGCGACATCTATGAAGTAATCGTGACACTATTACCGATTACTTCACAAGTAACGTCTACGTTCGTCATTAACTACATATTGGAATAGTAGCTTCTTTCAGGTATCCTTTTACATTTAAGTCGCTACTTTTCGATAATAGTTTGCGGTATGGTTATTATTGCGTTACTGATGTCTACATGATGTCGACATGACGTCTTATGTGTAAATGTAGAACAGATTGGTTACTGTTTTACAAAAATTGTTAAATGTACCCTTCTATCAGATCATGTTACAAGTTGAATCAGTGGTGGATTATGAACTCAGCGGCTCCCACTACAACTTCCATGATGGATATTAAGTTAAGATTGACTAAAATGTGAAAAAACTGGGCTGATGAAATTTGTGTATTTATGATTTTAAACTATGACATTAATTGGTAAAATGTCTTTTTAACCCTATAACTGGTAATCATAATGGCGTTTTTTTTCGTGCTGCAAAAAAGTTCAACATAATTTTTGTTGCAAAAGGCTCAAAGAATTCAAATATGCAACTAAAAATTGTCTGATGGAAAACTTTAAAAGTTACTATCTCAGTAATCGTAAAATGTTTAGTAACGGAGAAAAAAATCCAACTTTATGCCTACATTAATTAAAAAAAAGTAAAATATGTTTTCAAAATAAACAAAAAGTTTTGTAATTTAGTTCTGAATAGAACTGTATAGAAACATATATCAATTTCAAAAAATTGCCTACCTACTACACAACCACTACTAAAAGTTGCAAGCATTTTTTTTTTAAATTCACCAAAAATAGTAATTACATCCCAATTCAAAAGTGTTATATTATAGCCTACATTTTTGTAGCAAAAAGTCCGAAGAATCATATATTATGCAACTAAAAATTTCTTTCATGTGCAATTTTAAAGTTATTAGCTCAGAAAGCTCAAATGTTTAGTAACGGAAGAAAAAATTCAATTTTATCCCTACATTACAAATAGTATTTAAAACATTTTTGAAATTTTTTAAATTAAACAAAAGTTTCGTAATTTATTTCTGAATCGAACTGTATAAATACATATATCAATTTACAACATTTGTTGTAGAAAAAACACATCTCGCTTGTCTAAACCATACACTATGTAAGCATAATTCAATAGGCCCCTTGGAGCTTGAGGCCCCTAGGCACGTGGCTATCACGCCTAATGGATAATCCGCCACTAAACTTCATGAAAATAACGAATGTGTATTATTTCAGGCTACAGAAACAGTGAAAGTAATTTCGAAAAATGAATTATAGGCGTGTTTTTAGTAGGAATGTTATCAGTACTATTTTGTTACTGTATTTTTTTGTTGTTGCTATACAGAGGTCAAGTTTTGTGACTAAGCTCTGTTTTTTAGGGCATTGTAGATATCAGATTTTTTTATTGGTAGATAAAAGGTCATTTCGTTTGGGGTTTTTAAACGAATTTTCTTTTTCGAAGGTTTTTTGTAAGGATTTAATTTATGTAACCACACCAAATGTAAAATATAAGTACTGCATGATTAAGATAATAAGAATAAAAAACTGAATCTAGCTGAATAACTATGTACATCTAGCACATTAGAGATTGTGCTAAAACTAAAACAACTTTGAAGTTTAAATACAAAAGAGAACTTTTCTAAATTTTTAATTAAAAATTCGGCGATTAACGCACATAATTAATTTCGGATTGCAACGCACGCAGCGGCGCGGCGCCTTTACACCATTCTGCGATGGCGAGGGACGCGGTGACGCCAGCCAAAGTTGAAAAGGGCGCGGGCGTCCCTATCGAAGAGGACTATTAGTAATGTAATAACAATCAATGGCTCTCATGTTTTATGTTCCATTCGGTAGAAAATAGTGTTTGAAGTGGTAACTTCTATTGGCCCGTTGGGCACTTTCTCGTGACTATGTTTCTGAAATCTCGCGTCACGAACTTTTTGCGCAGACACAAATCAGAGCGCGGTGGGGGAATAGGCGATAGATAGTATATATGGACAAGTAAGCGCGTTCTTCCGTGTTAAAATGTAGCTATACCTTGTTCACCGAGAGTTTAAAGTGAAGCACCACCTTACAATGGCTGACGTTAGGGATTTGGGCAAATGAGGAAAACGAACATCACGTGTGGGACGGCCGACTGTGCGTATGATTCACAGTAGTTCTTAGTAAACAAGCATTCTCTTCACTAGCCCACCCTAACGTTCACGTTCGTCCCTGCGGTAGGTCCGCGTGTGACACAGTCTGCCCTTCCCATAAATATTGTAGGGGGAGGTGCTTCACTTTAAACTCTCGGTGAACTAGGTATAGTAACGTTTCAAACGTAATCCTGAAGGCAATTCGCCCCGAAACCTTGCTCTTTCTTACCGCGACCGATATAAAAAATGACAATTTTTATAAGCTTCGCGCTATATAGACTAGGAACGTTTTAACTGGTTACTCAAAGTACCTTGTATAGTATCGCTTCTCGGCCTCTTGGCTAAGATCAAAGTGTAGTATCTGTTCTTATCAGCTTAATGTGCAAATATAGTGTGAATCGTCAAGTGTTCTAACGGTCTTCTGCTTTAAATATTTGATATTGTATTGGTGCGGTCATCCAGGAACGTTGTTGTGTGCTGCCACCTGCGATTACTCAGAACTACTAGCTTATAGGCTGTTTACTCATCGTAACTTCAAGTATATTGTACATCGGTGAGGGGTTTAACAGTTTTCATTTGGCCGTTTGAATACATTTAGTATCATTTGAATAAATTATCAGTTAATTTGAATAAGTCCAAAATATAACTTAAAATCATTTTCTTATTTTTTAATAGTACTAAAATTTCTGTTATAAATATTTAGTCACCTCTTTTAATGTGATTTGCTATATACATAGAAAGTGACTCATGAAATAGATAAGAGAGTTGAATTTTCTTTGTTGGATTCGTTAATACAGAAAGTCGGTAAGTACATTGACAGTTACAATTATATTTATTATTATTTGAGGATATTTCCATAACTTTTTTAAATGGAAAATGTATAACCTTTGATTGCATTTTTAAATCTGATAGACAGAAAGGAAATCATATTATTATTTTTTTTAAATTAACACTTTTTAAGATAATTTACAATTTTAAATCATTAACAATTTTAAAATTTTTACAAGTTTCTACAATTTATTATAAACTTTAGGAAATTTAAAACCATATTACATTTTTTTAGTCAAAGGTAAAGATTTAACTCTATTTTGAATTAAACAAATGGAATAATATGGTCAATATTCATATTGATTATTTATAATTTGATATAATTAGATTATAATATACACGCTTAATATGGAATTAAAAGTGTAATGTATAATGCGAGAAAATATATTAAATATAACTTTCTCCAGATTTACTTATAACTGAAAATATACTTAAATTACTTACTTAAAATTTTTAGGTGTTAAGAATAATTTGTTATTTGAATAATTAATTATGCAATTTTAAAATATGATATAAAATTTGTTGATGATATATTGACTTTTGTAATTTGTTGACCCTTATTCTCCTCTTTTTATAATATTACAACTGATAAAAATATAAATCGGTCATAAAACGTATCACATCCAACGTGTGGTCTTAAGTACGACCAATTTTTGTTTAAATATTAGCTCTGTTATTGTTGTTATTTTCCCTTTTAAATTACAAAACCAACTTTACTACTAACAGTTTTATGAAATGTGAAAAGGGAAACGTTGGTACCTTAGGCGCCCAGTGCAGGTGCACGGCTCTCTGGTGAAGTCTATGTACAGTTTAATTATTTTGAAAATTTGTTTAGAATACAAAATGAATTTCCTATTTTACTAACACTCCCAATAGGAATTATTAAAAGTAATATCCACTGAATATAAAATATGTTACGAAAATAAAACACCGTATAGGCCTACTCATTGAACCTAATTACAAAAAAAGAAACAGATAAATACTTTAAATAGCTAAATTAAATTTTTATTTGACAGTTCACTTGCTTAGTTCCAAATCATTAAAACAGAAATTACTTTAAATAAATTAATATAGACCCAAATTGTTAATTTTGACAAGTTCTATTATAGAATATTTAATTCACTAACCTTCAAACAGTCATTTGTGACTCGGGTACGACTAAAAGGCGATAGGCCTACATTAATACGAGGATATTGTTTTATACGCGTTTTTTTCCGGTGTGATCAGGCGTGGATCCAGGGGAGGGGCAAAGGGGGCAATTTCCCCCCCCCTCCCCTAACTCCGAAACAAAAATGTTACGTGTCTTATTACATTCTGATTTCTACAGGAAAAACACGAGATTAACGCAAACAAAAATTAATCGGGAAAGCAATCGATTTCCTAGTTTGTTTCTTGCTTATTGAAGTTGAATTGGTTGGGTCACCGTTCTGACCATGAATTGCGCACGTCGCGTCTTGCTTCGTTTTCGGCCTAAGCAACTTACATCGTAAAATGTTTAATCTATGGTTTTCTTAGCTCTTTTGGCTAGTTGTTTACTTCAAAAACAGATCAAGTTTTCTAATTTGTTGGTGTATTTTAGTTGTATTTTTGTTTGATATTTTATTGAGATATAGTTTTGAACTGATATGAAACGAACTTCAAAACTAACATCTTTTTATAAAAAAAATAAATAAATACGTACCTTAATCAAATAAAATTAGGAACGAGTTTTATTTTTTAAAGTTTTGTTCAAATAAAAAATCCTTTTGTTAGTTCAGCATTTACTTTACGTAATTCTAAATTAAAACTATTAAAAAGTTAATAATGAACAATGACGGTTAGTAACACATAATAAAATCACTAAAAATCTAACCTCCGATGACTCCGCAAGTAATAAATTTAATAAAACATTATATTGTAGGCGTGTAGGCCTACGCACGTTTTAATTTGTGAATAAAATTGAGATCCGAAATAGATTTGTTGAATTTCATCGAATTCAAAAGTATTGTATGGTGAACAAATATTGTTCTCACTCACAATAATATGGTTATAGGCAGTGGCGTAACAACTGGGGGGCAAGCAGGGCACGTGCCCTGGGCGCTACCCTACAGATCTTACGGGAGATAGTTATGCTACTACCATTACAGGGAACATCACGTGTATTGTCATGCGGGTTGCGTCAACTGTCCGAGCGTTGCGTGGAGTTGATGTTTTTTGGACGGTTAGTATCACTGAGACTGCCGTTTGGATAACATGGCTTGTGGGCGCTCCGTACTGCACGGTGAACGTGAAATCGAATGTAGAGAGGGCGCCGTTTTGATTTTGACAGTTTTCTCTTAATATCACAAGTTTTAGGAAAAACAAAGTTAAAACCAAACAGCAAATTTTTATTGTCCGTTTTGGGAATAAATTTTGTTCTTTTATGAAACACGATATCAAAAAATAGTGGTTTTCTAACTCTGATATAGCAATACTGGCACAAGAGTAAACTAATTATTATGCTTTCTTATTTTCGAAAGCGGTCGGGTGAGTTCGGATAGGCTCGGGCAAGCTCGAATGTTCTCTGGCGCTTTACTGTGTAGTACCACAGCCTATTGGATAGTCTGTTACCACAGACTATGGGATAGTACTCACGAGCGTGTACCTGATTTACAGGCGCTAAAGACTGGTGCCGTTGGCCACGGCTGTACTAGCCATGTCACTAATATGTTTTGCGGAAACATCAACCCTCCGATTTCTCAGAAATGCCGACTTTCAAATCCTAGTGGATCACCTCGGTAACATCCTTCAATACTATTGTAAAACACACTTGCTAATTTTCAATAAAGAGAACTTCCGCATATGCTTAACCAGGGGGGCTTTGCAGGTTATAACCCCCCCCCCCATTGTAAAAAATATTTTGCACTTTGTGTACATTAAAATACGCTCTAAAGAGTAACTTGTTTTCAACACCTATGCAAATGTTAAGCTACAATGAATTCTCAATATAATATTACAAACATCGTCTTTGGTCAAATTTTGCACTGACACTTTATTTTATTGACCGAGCGAAGCAAGGTCTCTGTTTTAACTCGACCGTTCGGCATTTCGTCTGTGTATCTGTGTGTCTGTATGTCTGTGTGTCTGTGTGTCTGTCTCACGATTACGACCAAACGCCTTGACCGATTTTGATGATTTTTTGCATAAATGTTCCTTATTCCTAGGCCGAGCCATGTATATATAAGGTTTTTTTTCCATTTTTCATTTTTAACCCCTTAAATAAAATAAAAATGGCGGCCTCACCGTTTCTCTCAGAGTAAGCTTTTTTCCAAAGCCAGTTTGTGGCTTAACCGTAAGTCGAATTTAAAAACTAATAACATTTTGCTAATAGCAAATTTGATTTTCAACAAACTTGTATTGTTGATTTTTTTCCGTATCTCTAACGATAAGCTCACAAAATGGCCGTAAACTTAAAATTTGTTAAAAATCGTCCAAGTTTTTGTATTTCAACCATGTTTTTATACGTTTATTCTAAACCAATTCAAAAGTGTTCCATAACTTTTTTGTAGATAAAGTTTCAAAGAATTAATTCATATATGCCAGTAAAAAAAATAATTGAAGTAAAATTATAAAAGTTATTAGCTCAAGAAACAAGCATGTTCAGTAACGAAAGGAGAAGTTCAACTTTAGGCCTACATAAAAAGTAGTAAAATTATTGTAATTTTTTTCATAAATGTCAAAAAGTTTCGTAATTTAGTTCTAAATAGAATTGTATAAAAATATTTATCAATTTCAAATTTCTTATTTTGAAAACACCAGTTTTTATGTTCCTACTGCAAGACTGCTAACAAAACTAAGCCTGTTTTGAATAGTAATTTAGAAATATATCCTTTGCCCAAAAATGGCATATAATAATAAGAAAGTGTAGAGAATAAATCAAAGAATTAAACTGTATACTTGTAAATTTCATAAAAGTATTTGCCTTAGCTTTACTTGAATTACAAAATGAGATGAAACAAATGAAACCTCTCGGCGATAAAGGACATACAAAAAATTACCGTTGGTCACTGTGAGAAGTGTTGGTACATGGGTTGAGATCACTCTCAAGACGTTTTAACATCGTTTGTTTTCATTATTTCTAATATTGGAATATGATATATGATATGGAATTTATGGAACTGTAAATACATTGTTACTTACGTTTTAGTTATTTAAGTATGTAAACTAATATTTTTATTTAATTCTATGTTGTCCCTCTATAACGCTATATTTTTAGCTATCTGACGCATTATTAACCTAAATAAAAGACAGTGCCTCTAAAAGAAAATCTTTAGCAGTTAAAGCTCAAGAAAAGAAAAAAAACCAGAACTAGAAATCCCAGAATCGCGGGAATTGCAAAATAATGTTTCACTGGCTAAACCTTGTGCTTACTTCCTTACTGACACACTATTTTTAACCTACTAAGCTCAAAACCACATGTTTTATTTCAACGAGCGAGGTTTACTGTTGACAGAACTACTAGTATTATAGATACAGTGTAGTGTATCAAAGTATAGTATCTAGAGGCAACACACGGAGTTTTGTCCGCCACGGATTATTTGCCGTCGCCGTCATATCAACAGTGGCACGAAATAGAATATTAGAGCATACATAAAGGTCGGAAAAATAAACGACGGTTTATTTACCGCTGACGGTAGCTGTGTAGCCGCTCGCTGCCACTACAATCGATCGCTGCCACTACAATCGACGGATCTTAAACCGTCTCCGCCGAAACGGTGGCGAACGTGACCAAATGCACGCCAATTTTCCTTATTTTAGTATTTTTTTCGTAAAATACTGTCCTTCAGCCGCGTGTAGAAACCGACTTTCTTAAATAATTGAAAAGTGTTTCTTCCAGTTCCTCAAATCAGGAAACACAGTGTAGAATGCTCCAGAATCTTTTCTTCTTTTATTTATTGATTGGATGAACCCAAATATGTATATTTTTCGCTTCCTTTTCAATCGGCGACGGAATAACAATAAAGCATAAAAGACATTAATGTTAATAAAACATTAAAAGAAATAATATATTACATAATACACTTCGTGATTGATGAACTAGACACTTCAGTTTAATAAATCCCAATAAGAATTTTAGACGGCGCAGCATCGGAAATTTTACCGCGTGCACACTTTAAATTTTATGATTATCCGCAGCCGCCAAAAAAACGGCGTGTGTTCCAGGCCTATGGGGTTAGAGGCAGCGCACGGAAAGATTTGGTGTGGGTTGAGTCATGGTTGCTATTCTAAATTATTCTAAAATGGGCCTGAATCACAATTATTAGAAGTGGAAAAATATACATACCTATATCATTTTTAAAGTATTTTTGGGAAGCCTAAAAGTGTTTTTTGCATCTTAATTTTAAACAATTTTCCATGCCCCCCCTCCCGGTTGTTGTAACCCCCTCCATACGATCGTCCTGGTGCACTTCCCCATTGCAAAAGCACTAAACCGAAACAGGTGGATTTTTGCGATGCAATGCGGCCCGTTCCGCCCCGTCACTAGTGTGCGCTTACCTTAAGAATATAAGATATATTTTACTATCGTATTGCATTATAAACTGATGTTTTTAATGCACATGTTAAGTCCGTAAAGTGACTCTTTGTTGTAGTCATTCACTACTTTCTCAAAAAGTTAGCTGATTCAACAACGGCTGACTACATTTTCGTAATAGGACCAAAAAGTATTGTACGTAAACAATATGCATTGCGGTACATTACCGTTTAAAATCTGTAAAAAAATTAATAATGTAAATAAATTAATTAATTGTTCGCGTGATTCTAGCGCAGTGTGATAAATGTATCGTTCATAACTTGTAACTAAAGTGCTTTTTGGTGCTTGATCGTTAACACCACTATCTCGCACCATAAACATCCACGATAGGTACTAGTGATGAAATAATATTTTATGCATTGCGGTACATTTACCGTTTAAAATCTGTAAAAAAATTAATAATGTAAATTAATTAATTAATTGTTCGCGTGATTCTAGCGCAGTGTGATAAATGTATCGTTAATAACTTGTAACTAAAGTGCTTTTTGGTGCTTGATCGTTAACACCACTATCTCGCACCATAAACATCCACGATAGGTACTAGTGATGAAATAATATATATTAACTGGGCTATTAAAGTTCTTTTAACCCTTTGAGGACCAAGAAGTGATAAAATTTGAAAAAAAACTATATATTTATTTATTAGTAAAAACATTTTTATTTTTTTTTTGTAAATATATTATATACATATACATATATAAATACCTTAGTAAAATCATGCAAAACAGCCCCAGCCGGAGACCAGCTATCTAGTCATATCCCGTCAGCTTGGAAGCGAGCCAACCACCGTTTGCTTTACTTCCGCCCTCCTACCCTCAAACCACAGATATGATTAGATATCTGATCTCCCTAGCCTAGATTCAAACCCAGCATCTTCTGATCAGGAAGACGCAAAGTTATCCACTAGGCTACGGCTTGATTAAAGAAAACTGACAAATTAACCAAACTTCAGTTACTTTACTATCGGTATAAATATTACGTGTAAAGTAAAAGATAGTTTATCAGCACCATCTAGGAGTGGTTATAGGAAGTTTGCTTCGTTGCTCTTAAGTTTGAATCTGTATAATTCGTATGTGTGAGACGTTTATAATAATAACTTAGATCAGTTCTTATTAAGTTAAGTAATTAATTTAAAGCAATATGCTACCATTTTAATAAAAATTACTGAAAAATGAAAGACTAGAACATGTTTTAAAAAATTGGGGAAATCACACCATATAAATTGCCAATTGAAAGCAAGTACTAGCCAAGCAAGTCCTGCTTTCTGGTGGCATGTGTTGAAACTAGGTGTAGACCTGATGTTTTACAGAACTGCAATGGTACTCTAAAGTACCTCCAGGCCTCAACTTGTGATAAAGCCACTCTTACCTTGTATAAAGACAGTTGAATTGGGTGGTACAAAAGGACCGTCGGGCAACAAAGGGTTAAATCTTGAATAGAATACAATTTTGTAAAAAATATATCTCAAACTATCATTGTTGAAGACAAGAATATATTTCTATTACCATGGATACAGGACAAATATTAACAAAACAATGTAATTTTGTCATTAGATTTCTGAACATCATGAAGGTTAGTCGCATTCTTTTCTATCCGGCTCACTCTCTCCGCGGAGAAGAAAATGTCGATCGTCCGAGAACTGCACAGGTTTCTGTACCCTGCACAGGTTAAGTTCATACATTATATCCTTTAGACTAACATTTGAGCGTCAATTTATATCTATAAATCAATAACATATCAATAAAGTTACGACAAAATATATTATTAATTTTAAGTTGGAAATTAAAATATGGATTTTCATAAAAAAAAGCATTAATTTTTAACAACCGTTTAAATATGTTTAGAAAACATTGACTTGTTCGTTTTAAAAACATTTGAATGAACTGTAGACCTGTTTACAGTTTTCACACTTTGAATGTTTATTTCGACTGGTCTATACGTCTATAAGTAGAAAAGAATATAATATATAGTAATACATTATTATTGTTACCTTTTTTGGTACCGTCACGTGACTTCTTTTCTGTCTTACTACAAAGACGCGTTTCGGAGTCGAAACTCCATCTTCAGTAGATACATCGTCAAAACTTAAACAGTAAAGATCGTCAAAACTTAAAACTTTGATAAAACATCTACACTACACACACAAATACAATTATATACACGTGTTTACATTTAGACAGTTTATTAGGTGCACACTGTTTCATGGTCCGCGAACTACTGGCATTTGTTTAGGCCAAGTTTAGTAGATTAGATAAGTTGGTCATATCAGCTAGTCATATCTTATTATCGTCTCGTATAATGAGAACTTGTAATTGAGAATGTTATTTGGCGATTTTTACCAGTAATTACCAGTAAAGACCCCCAATTGACTCCCAAATTTTTTCAAATTTTGGGGTGTATTCACTTTGACACCATTTTTGAATTTCTCATCAAAACTTAGGATAGGAATGTCTGATAAAGTGAGGGGGTTATTATTAAGGTGAAGGAGCTAGGTGGAAAAAACGCCCATTTATATAATGCACTTTATCTCATGAATGCCAAGTCGTAGAGAAGTGATATAGATATCGTTGGATAGGCAATCATAAGGGCTATAAAATATCGAAAGGAGAAATTTTGTAAACTCCACCTAGTAATGAAAATTTGTATTAAAATTTTCAAATTCGTTATAACTCACAGGAAAAATTTTTCCTAGAAAATTGGCATGGTGGGTTGTTTAGAGGATCATTAGATCAACATTTCGTCAGAACATATTATTAGTCACCTAAAACGCCATCTAATGGGTGAATTGAGTCATATTTGTAAATAATCAGTTTATGTAAATATTGATTTGAATGATCGCCACTCATAATAAATAATTTGCATATAATTTGTTTGTTATTTCACAAAATATGGTCTTTACTGGCCCGTCGGCGTCCCACTTGCTAAATTTATCCAGAAATAAGTACAGAAATTCCTTGCTATTCACAGGGGATAGGTTTCGAAAAATTACCGCCAATAGCGAAAACCAAATTTTTATGGGAAAAGGGAGGTATGTCATAGAAATTTTTAAAACATTATTGTATGTACTAATACCTAGGCTATAATTAATTCACATAACATAGTAAATTTCATGTTTACTTAAATTTTATATACCTACTGTACTTTATTTTTGTAGAAAGTATCCTGTTGAACCCTCGGAATTATAATTTTAGTTTCATAACACTAAATACATAGCCTAATCATCGATACAGTTCACTAAAATCTAAGAACTGTACAGTCCACTCTGGAAATATTTATGACTGTGAAATCTATAATTCTAAAATAAAACTAAACAACTTGTTTAAATGCTTTATATATTACTTCATCTCGCATTAGAATGCCGAAGTATTGAAATAATGCGGTCATTTTGGGTGTGTCTGTTTTCCTGTATACACGATATAAGCACTCACAGACATCGTAGAAAACTTCTGGTGGTACCAAAATCTTCGTAATTTTATTGCGGAGAGGTAAAAAGCTTTTGAGTTTTCTAGCGTGAGTCGTAGTGCGTTGGGGTCACGTTTTTGGATCTAATTATTAAAATACAGTGGGGGGGGGTATCGTTTTATATGTTTTTGGGTACGGGAAAACCGATTTTGACAGTTAAAAAGTCGCAGCGCGTCGGGGTCTTGTTTTTGAGTCGAAATTTTGAAAATACAGTGATGGGTAACGTTTTATATGTTTTTATGTACAGGAAACCCGATTTTGAGAGTTAAAAAAGTCGTAGTTTCAATTCGTGTGTTCTGTCCGGACGAACCGAAGTCTCGAAAAAGTGTTCCATCTTTTCACTAGTTTCAAACTCTTCAATGGCATTCATCATTGGTCCTTTTTTACTAATGTGGAGTGGTGTCAGGTTGGATTCAAAATTTGTAAATGAATGTTATAAATCAAATGTTGTGCGAAACTCGATTTATTGGCGTACAGTCTATTTTTGGGCAAATGTTCTTTGTTTCGCTCCTAAAAGATCCTGTCTGTACGATGTAAAAACAATCGCAGTCGTCACAAGCTATTTTATAGACATCTGACTTCTTCTCTGGTCACACTGATTTAAATACAAACCCGAACCACAAAACAAGGAGCATAAACTATAACTAAACAACTAAATTGTAAGTTAAGTTTAATACCTTACCCTTATGTACATTTCGATGACAGTTTGTTATTTTTGTATTTAATAGTTTTATAATTTATTGTTAAATTGGTTTTTATTGTTAATAATAGATACATGTAGTAGATTTAATGTGGCTCCTCCCATTCCCCCTCCCCCACCAGGTCGGTCTTGGATTAACCGGTATGGGGAGGAGTGGGGGAAGGGCTTGTACAGTATATATAGGGCTGTAATATTTTATGTATACTTTAGTAGTGTTAAAACCCACTGAGGATGATGACCATGTCATCGAAATGTACATAAGGGTAAGGTATTAAACTTAACTTACAATTTAGTTGTTTAGTTATAGTTTTTGCTCCTTGTTTTGTGGTTCGGGTTTTTATTTAAATCAGTGTGATTTTGTCACCACAGTGGTCTTTTATTTGTTTATTCTTCTCTGGTGGTGTTTTTGGGTTTTACGCAATATTTTCTGTACCTACGCTATTACTGGTACGGTGGGTGACAATGATGTTGTGTTTTTGGAATGCATTTTTTAGAACGGAGGGCATTATTTCAGTGTAATCGGCAGCGACAAATTTCTTTATGTTCAATCTAGTCTGTAGTGTTAATTTGTTTCGCTAATTTTGCTTTTCTATACTTTTCCACTAATTTATCGACCATTATTTGGCTTCTATATCCATTTTTTTGTGCGATATTTAATGACATTCAATTCTATGAAATCCACTTCATCGAGTGGTACGGACATAGGCGTAACCATAAGGGGATTTGAGGTTATAACCCCCCCCCCATTGAAAAAAATATGTCGCACTTTGTCTACATTAAAATACGCTCTTAAGAGTAACTCGTTTTCATCACCTATGCAAATGTCAAGCTACAATAAATTATCAATATATTGCTGACATTTTCTTTGGTCGAATTGAACACTGGCTCTTTATTTGATATACGATGCAGTATAGTGTATGGGTTAGAACACACGGAGTTTTCGTCCGCCACGGATTATTTGCCGTCGCCATCATATCAATAGTGGCGCGAAGCCGCGAAGGAGTGTATTAGAGCATTCACATTGGTCGGAAAAATTAACTATTGGTTTATTTACCGCTGACGGTAGCTGTGCAGCCGCTCGCTGCCACTACAATCGACGGATTTTCCACCGTCTCCGCCGAAACAGTGGTGAACGTGACCAAATCCAAGCCAACTTCCTAATTTTAGTATATTCTTCGTAGAATACTATCCTTCAGCCGCGTGTGCAGGTAGTCAAATTACGAAACCGACATTCTTAAATAATAGAAAATGTTTCTTCTAGTTCCTCAAATCAGGAAACACAGGGTAGAATGCTACAAAATCTTCTCTTCTTTTATTTATTGATTGGATAAACCAAGATAAGTATATTTTTTTCTTCTTTTTCAATTAGCGAGGGAACAACAATAAAGCGAGAGTTGCTCTCTGTTCATATCAATAAAACATTAAAATAAATCGTACATTACGTAACACACTTCGTGATTGATGAACTAGTCACTTCAGTTTTAATGAATTCCAATGAGTGAGGCTTTTAGTCGGAAATTTTACCGTCCTGTGTGCACACTTTAAATTTTATGAGCGGCGACGGTAACTAATCCGCAGCAGACAAAAAAACGCCGTGTGTGTACCTGGCCTATCGAGTTAGAGACAGCGCACGGAAAGATTTGGCGGGGGTGAGTCATGGTTGCTATTCGAAATTATTATAAAATAGGCCGGAATCACAATTAGAAGCGGAAAAGTATACTTACCTATATAATTTTAAAGTACTTTTTTTAAGCCTAAAACGTGTTTTTTTCGCGTGCTGATAAGGGGTGAAAATGTAGTAACAACCCCTAAACAAATTTGGAATATTATACTTTCCTTAAAGCTAGAGAATAAAGCCTTCATAAATTAAGGAATTTAAAAATAAGAAACCACTATGTTACATCCTAATCAAAAATATATAAGACATATTAGAATTTAATAGTAGGGCATGTATATAATATAATAACCTGTTTGCATTTGCTTCGACGAGAGTCACCACGGGGGTTGGCGAGCGAAGCGAACAGGAGGCGTAGGCCTCTAGTAAATGAATATATTGATAATAAAAGGTTGTATTTATATTTATTTTATAACCTCTAAGCCAATCATATAATTTATTAAAGCCTGTATTAATGCTATACCTCATATTTAAAATAAAAGCTTGAAGACATTATATAAAGTTAGTTCTGATTGAAGTTGTAAACATAACTCCAAACTATAACGTAGGCTAGGTTTTGTTCAAGCATTTCTGAATGATGGGTGGAATCAGCTGTGTTATAACTACTACATTGTTACTCACGAACGAACGTAAGTACGGACACTCGCAAAAAGTCGCAATTATTATAGGAGTTTATAGTTGTCCTAGGCTATATTGATAACAGCAATGCCAGTGTTGCATATTAAAAAAAAAAATTATTATTACCTTTAAATTAACATTACTAATAAAAGTAATTGAATATAAAAACAAACATTGAAACCGAGTAACCAAACAAGGTTGAAAGTGTGTATTTTTTTCAACCCTTAATTTAGTTTAGTTATTAATGAATGTTTCTCTTTGAGGGGGCGCCACTCCAGATCTTGCTCTGGGCGCCAATTACTCCAGGAACGCCTCTGGTTATAGGCCTAAGCCTTGGTCTATAATCAAAGGCCTAAGTGATACAATGTCACATCATCTGTGACTTCTATTTTCTTGTTCTTACTCAGGGCCGGATTTAGCATTTTGGCGCCCATAGGCCCAATAATTTTTTCCGCCCTCTAGTCTGGTTAAAGTTACTTCCCCAAAAACCTTTATTAAAAAATTATATCAGGCCTATATGTTAATTGTTTAAACACCACTCCACAAATAAATAAAAAAACTCTGTAATACGGTACATTATAAAATAGCTTTAATCTCAGAAACACAGCTTACATGACGTATTTTGATAACGTGACACAAAAACATAATTCTCCCGTGTTTGAGATCAATGTTGTAACGAAGTTGATGCGTAATGTTGAAAAATAGTTTAACTTTACCAACAATTATTTGTTCCAATGGACTTCAAAATCAGAATGATTTTTTTGTAATCAATTCAAAAAATATGTTAAGTTATATGGCTATTTATTTTTATTTCTAGATATTATTTTTAATATTGTTTTCCCTCGGCCGTGCGCCCCCTGGGAGCTTGCTCCCATAGGCCCGGACCTACCTGGCCTATTGGGAAATCCGGCCCTGTTCTTACTCGTTTCGGAGCTTATGTCCCAAAATCAGATCTACACTCATTAGAGGTCGTCACAAAAAGGTAATATTTTTTCGTAGAAAGTATAATATTTTGACATATTTAATACAAGTGAGATCTCAAGCAAACAATCAAAAGTGCGTTGTACGAAGGCCGATGCCTAACCAAAGTTTTTAGACATCAGTACATACAAAAATAAAGAATTTAACAAGTAAAAAAAGCATTGTTGACAACCAAAATATTTCCATTCAAATTCAACGTTTTGCGTTAACATTTTTTATATTTTGTGGGAACCCCCTCTCCCCCCCAAAACCTACCACTTATTTTGCAAACCTGGGAAGTATTGCCCCCTAACAGATGAGGTCCTGGATCCGCCCACTGGGTGTGATAAAGGTGTATAGTAAAAGGTAAAGGGATATTATCAGGTGTTTAAATAAAAGAAAAAACACAACGGATAAACTAGTTTGCACAAATACCATAAGAAAACTGCAAATGAAATAACTCTTTTTAATCCTATTGAGTCAGCACGAAACCCGCACCCACTCACATCTATAGGCCAATGGTATCATTATTGCTGATAATAGCATAAGACTATTGTTGATTGTAAAACTCAATTTACGATTTGATAGCCTTATAAAGTTAGTTAATTGATAAAATATGAATTATCGCTACCGTATCTTACACTCAGACTAGTGTACAAAAATGCAATTACTTGTCATTTAATACCAGTGCGGTACAACGCATCTGTGGGACGTTTTTATTCGAATTTTTCATGAATAACTTGAACACGTAGTTTCTAAATTTGTTGTACCCTATAGGCCTATCCTATTGATTATTGTGTCTGGTATGTTAATAACCTATTGCCGTGGTAACAGCTCCAACGAAGTTGTGTATTATTGTTCCTATATGTCAAATAATTCGACCACGCAGCTGAACCACTGGCATGAGTTGAGAGAATTTCCAAAATTAAGTTTATATGTTTTAGAGTTTCAACCAACTATTAGGGAAATTTATCTACTCATGAATTAGCTGCCTCTGTGTACGAAATGTATTAGTACAATTTGTTTGCACCTAAGCCTCCAGCTTCGACTCAAGCGTTCCTTCACAGCGGAAAAACTCGCAGAGTTTGAACTCCGATCCTAGCGGCCTCAGGTTATAGACTCTTTCGCTTCGCTCGCAGTGTACAAACTCAGCAATCGGTCTCGGATCAGAAGCTCCTAGGCAAAATAACCCGCGTAAACCTTGTACTTTTATGGTATTCTACGTTTTGATTGTTTTTGGGATAACCAAGTAAGCTATAAGGTTGTGTATAAAATAAAATGTGCAGAATAATATCCTACATGTTTAGATAAAACTAAAAAAGTTTCATTCTCTTACGAATAAACTAAATAAATAGTTACTTCCGGTCAAAAAACGTGCTTGCGGTTTTTGGATTTTTTTTGGCTAGTGAACTTGTCCTAGCAACTTAGCCAACTAACGTGTGTACCACATTTGGACCGAATCAGACTTAAAATACGGTCCAAATGACACCCCAAAACGATTTCTTGGGACCAAGATCGGTGCTCATTTACTACTTCCGACCTTAGGTCTTACCTTAAGGCCCTTATTAGACAAGGTGGCTCAGATTGTCTTCGGGCATCGATTCTTATGGAGGTTATTACACGAGGGTAGCCAGCGACATCGCCAGACTTTGGCCACCGAGCCCCGTAACCACTCCGGTCGCCAGTGGCTACTCAAGCTGGCGACGCTGAGGTGTAGCATACGGAGCTTATTGCACTAAGTCGCCATTCACCCGTAACCACTCTGTCTGTATACATCACTGAGCGTAGTATACTGTCTCTGTGAGAAGATTTTATTAATTACTTGATAATGAGCCCCTCGTCTTATGAACTGTTATTTCAAAAAGTAAGATCAAGAATCAGAAAACAAGATACCCTACTTGTACTTCTTGCATCGTTTCTTCTATTTCATCTTTGACCCCTTCCTTTTCAACATCCATCTAATCCAAGGTGGAAATGCTACCTGTTTGCACTTCTTGGTACTTTGTGAAGAGCAGGAGGTAGAAGTACCATAACGAAGTATGTAGCATGTATATTTCATCAGTACCACTTCGTTCGCTATCTTGAACTTTTTTAAATTTTCTTTGGAAGGAGCACGAAGACTTTTAAATTTGCTCACTATAAAATCTTTATTTGCTCCTGGAAATCTACTGGAGTTTTGCAAAAATAGATAATAGTTTTAAACGAGCTGTCCTGAAGATATTTGTTCTTAACTCCTCACTTTTACTCTTCCTCAAACAGGAAACAGGGGAAAGATTTGTATAAATTAATGAATTCTGTAATTAATTATTTCGACCAGAGATGAACATCCATTAGAGATAAACGAAATAAATTCAGTTCCTGGAGGAAAGCGCCGAAATGTAAAGGCCGCTAATGAACAGCCAGGTCCGTGCATAAACCTCAAGTGTCAAGAACGGTAAAGCCAATTGTGCATCCTTTAACATGATCGTTAGAATATACCAACAGACATAACCAAGCCTGTTGTAACTATGTTTTAAAGCATAATAAAGGTACAGATTTCCATCCACACCCAGCATTAGCAGACAGTTACGTATTTACGACTTGAATAACTAATAAAAGAGGAGATTTATCACAAACAAAAGTTACCTTATCTTTTTCCTTTGATGTACAAAGGCTAACGCCAAAATATATTTTTATTTACCTAGATTGAAAACTTAAAAATAGGTGAAAATTTATCAATAGAACATATTTTAACTATTAAAAATTCACAAATTAAAAGAGACATAATGTAGGTTTAACGACTTGGATTGTTTATTTTCATTACTGTAATATAGGTTGATTAACCTATTTTCGTCAAGACGATCCTTCAGAAATCATGTTTGAATACCGGTTTCGACGGTATATCATTATCAGATTCAAGACTTCCAAAATTATCTGGTCGTCCATTCATAGGAATCGTGTTCTCATTAACACTTTTAATTTTTAACACTTGACAAACTTTTTTAACGTTTTGAAATACACTATAACACACGAACACGGACATTTTGTACATTCAAATTATTAGAGAATTTCAATAGGAAAGATGAGCTGTTGCAGTTATCCTTACGGTAAGACCTAAGATCGGGAGTAGTAAATGAGCACTGATCATGATCCCCAGAACACGTTTTGGGGTGTCATTCGAAATTATATATTTTTATGTATAGTTTGGCAGGCACGAGAAGGACGCTGAGGGATTAGACAGGTTTCAACTATACACACACCACACACTCTCACTCGCCGCCTTACCTGGGAGCCGATCCTGTTATCAACGGCCGCCTGAACAACGACTTTCAAGTTGCACTTTTTACATTTACGGTTTGCGGGTTTCAAGATGGTTCTTTTTTAACCAATATAAAAATGAGACCAAACACGATATAGGTACAAAATATGTCACTAGTTTTGAAAAATATGTCACTAGTTTTGATCTATTTTTATTGTTCTAATGTTAAAATTGAGGATTGTGGATTTATTGGCCACCTCGTTGCCTATTATAATAATTTTAAGGTTTTTCTATTCGTCTATCGCTTAATTTATTACTTTATGTCGTTAAATTTTATGATAGCTTTTTTTGAGGTTTGGTTTTTTGAAGTACTGATTCCTGATTGTGATGGATAATGCACCATATAACTCCAGAATCTAGGACAAAGCGCAAAGCTCTAACACTATAAAAGGAAAGATGATAAAATAGCTGCAGAAAAAGGCATATCATTCAACGCTGATTTGCGGAAATGGGAAATTTACGAAATCGTCAAACTGCATAAACCACCTCCACCTAAATACAACATTGATGTTAAGGGCAGCGAGCTGAGTTAGGTTTCACAGTCATTAGGCTTCCGCCGTATCACTGTCAGTATAATGCAATAGAAATGGTTTGGGGCCATTTGTATGTAAAAGAGAGAATCAAACATTTAAGCTAAGTGATGTTCAAGATCTATTCATGGAAACTATCATTACCGTCACACCAGAACATTAGAAGAGGTACGTTAAACACGTAAAGAAATCCATCGGCGCCGAATGGTCAACCGAGGGCAGAATGACTTCAGCGTGCAGGACTTTTATCATCAACTTGTGTCTGGGTGACTCGATGAGGAAACTGACAGTGAAGTCGAGTCAGATGAGATACTGGATTGCTTTCCTTTAATGTTGTTGGATTGTGAGACCCATAAATCTACTAATTTACATTCTGTACTTCCAGACTCGTAAGTGTCCAGAATAATTTTACATTATTTCTATCATCTGTGTATGGCAATATAATAACATTATCCCTTCGTAATTATTTAATGTATATATGAGGCTTGTCCAAAAAGTAAGTACCGTTTCCTTCTACCGCCGGCACAGTGCTAACGACGATGTTCCGCGCATGTGCTCTAGTCTCCTTGGTTCATTGTTGAACAGCTGACGTAATTACGGCAAAATTTGGTTGTGTTTACAGTTAGTGTGCACTCAAAATGTTTAAAACAATTTCTGATCCCGCGGACTGTGAAGTGCGTTCTGTAATACGATTTTTGAACGCAAGGAAGATGAACCCTGCTGAAATTCATCCGCAACTTACAGAAGTTTATGGAAAAAAGTTATCAGTGATGGAATGGTAAGAAAATGGGTTCGGCAATTTAATGATGGGCGAACCAATGTTCATGACGAGGCTCGCAGCGGGCGGCCATCGGTTGTGAATGATGAGTTGGTTGAAAATGTGAATGAGAAAATTCGTGGAAACAGAAGTTTCACCATAAGAATGCTTTCTGATGAATTCCCACAAATTTCAAAATCTCTTTTTCATGAGATTATGGTTAATCGCTTGAATTATCACAAGTTGTGTTCCGAAAATGCTTACGGATGAACACAAAAAGAAGCTACTTGGCAGTGCATTGGCTTTTCTCACCCGTTACAGTGATGAAGGAGACGAATTGTTAAACAAGATTGTAACAAGGTGATGAAACTTGGGTTTTTCATGTCATTCCAGAGTCCAAACAACAGTCAATGGAGTGTAGACACTCACGATCCCCCAAAAAACAAAAGTTCAAAACAACTTTGTCGACAAGAAAAATCATGTGCACTGTGTTCTGGGACAGAAAGGGCATTCTGCTTGTTGATCTTCTACCGAGAGGGGAAACAATCAATGCTGAACGATATTTTGAAACACTGAGAAAACTTAGGCGAAACTTTCAACTTAAGGGTTGAAACATCCCCTAAAACAATAAATGTTGTTTGTTTATTTTACTTAAAGATGAAATTTTGTACATTTATTTTGTACAAAACACATATTCAAAGTAAATGCGTTTTACATTTTGTTACGTGCTGCTAGTGGTGAAAATGTGATAACAACCCCTAAAATCCGTGCAAAGCCGGATCGGGCCAGCTAGTTAATAATATATCTGTGTAACAATACAACTGATGGACATATTGAGGAGGTAGTCTGTGCAATTTACACATGTTTTTCTTCAGTATTTAGACCTGAATAAAATGGTTGTAATTAGCACAGTTTATTGCACAGGTTGACTGTAGCAGTTACATTTTTTCGAAAGAAATTTTAAAATTGTCAAGCTATTTTAAAAATGACGGTAATTAAAAAAAAATTAAAACAGAAACTTATAAAGCGGTTTACATTACCTCTAAAATGAGATGTTTGAATGAAATCTATTTGAAATTTTTTGTTATTTTTAGTATGAGGTATTAAATTTGTTAACATATTTCCTGTGTGTTTACCTGTGCTTGCAAACTTCAATTTAATTGCAAAAGTATTACAAGTAAAAAGTTACAACCATGCAATTATAGTGTTATATTGATATGATTATTTTTTGTAGGTTAATTCAATTTATTTTTGGTTTTTTACTAAGGTGTTGAAGTTTATTACATTCAAAGCACTACAATTACCAAATAATATCGATAAACAGCAATGATAATGACAATTTTTGCATTAACAAGTCCTTGGTCAAAGGGATTTTGTTGAGGACATTAAGTAAATTGGCCTTCATTCAAATAAATACACATTTATATTTCACTGTAGTTTCATAACTACTATTTACAGTACAAAATACCTTACAGTAAAGAAACATTTAGGACATTATTATTTGATCATATAATACAAAAGTTGTTGATTTTTTAAACAAAAATAATCGTTTCACAAATGAAATGAGTTCATACAAAATATAACGTAATATAATAGGAATTACTTTTGGATTCAAAAATGGAATAGTAATATCAGAAGTTGTTAGGCCTCTTGTTCTCTGAAATAAATATTTCTTTTGGCTTAACTATTGGGTTTTCTTTCTCTGATAAAAGTAAATGTTCCTGTTTAAAATTTGGGTCCTCAGACTGACGAGCTGCGAGATAGCCATTTGGAATATGTTTGGGTGGGTCGACAAGTTGCAACCATTCTGCTAGAAGACTAACTACTGCACCGATTCCGACTGTGATGGAAGACGCTATTAAACAGTACCACATGTAAGAAATACGAAATCCAACAAACGCCAGTTCAGGTTCTTCTATTTTTCTATAAAACAAAACACATCTTTGATTAGGCTTAAAGTAAGTTTTGAGTTTTAACAAAAGCCATACCTTGTTAATGGGTATTTTTTAGAATGAAAAAATGAATAAATTTATATGTCAACACTTGACAACCAGACAATTTTTTTCATGTTACCACTATAGTTTTAAAATATATGAGAAACATCATGTTTCTCATAATTTTTAAACTGTTTCAAATACAGTTTTATTTTTCCTAGTAGCTGGTGCAAATTGTCTCTCTTTGTTCTTCTTTTATGGCATTGGATCCTGATCTGATAAATTGCAGTTTTGGATTTACAGTAAAACAACTCTAATCCGGACCTCTCATATCCGAAACCACCGATATCCGGCGTAGTAAAAAATAATAAATATATCTATCAAAAATTAATATTTTCGACTAGATAGTCAGGCCCAGATTACCCATAAGGCCAACCTAGGCCATGGCCTAGAGTGCAGATCGCGGGGAAAAACAAAAAATGTTTTACTTCTAGTCGAACATGAGTAGTGAGCTCCGGGTTGCACTGGCCTTGAAAAAGAGAGGCGGCCTTGAGGAGAGTCTAGTGGGACGGCTGATGACTCATGCCAAGTACACATCACTGCTGTCACCCCAGTCTCCCCTCCCTCCGCCCTCACACCACTAGTCAGGGACGTTGCTATGGGTAGGCAAGGGGGACGTTGCCTCCCAATAATCTTAAAATCCAAAAAGTTGGGAAATTTGAGATTTTAAAAAAAGTTGGAATTTTGATTTTTGGATTAAATTGCATGCAAAAACCCTCAAAAACTCCAACTTTGGTTTTGGGTTTCGAAAGTTTTTGTTGATAATTACCAACATTCACAAATAACAAGTAAGTTATAATTTCTAATCCAAAAATGTTGGGCAAATCCAAATATTTCTGTACCAAATAAATACATTGTCTTCTTTCAAATGATGTTCTGGGAAATTTAGTTCCAACCCTTGTTATTGTGGCAATACTGACTGTCACTGACATGCCGTGTACTGCTCCAGGCCGCCAGACCAGTGTTGCCAGATTGGTTTTTTCCCAAAATGGGGAAATTTTAAAGATTGCGTTAAATATAGAGGGAAAAAAATGGTGGGGAAAATATGGGGAATGTTTTTCAATTATGATAAACATGTTAAAATTCTTGTAAAATATTAAAAACTCAAAAGTACTCAATATATAGCACCTGCAGTGTTAAAAACCCTACTTAAAAGAAGTTCATTTAAAAAAAAAGCCTCCAGGGCCCACCTCCACTGTAATTTATTCCACACAACATGATCCAGAGCTCTCTTCTGCCCGTTTGGAACCCCCACAAAAAAGTTGGGAAATATGGGTAAAATTTTTGGGAAATTTGAGATTATGCCCCCCCCCCCAATAATTTGTTGTTGCAACGTCCCTGCCACTAGTTACTACTGTGGTATTACCACTAGTTACTCAACAATCTCGTTCTTCTTAGCATTGAAAATGACGTAACAAAAACATTGGATTTCACTAGCACAATTCAATCATTTGCCTGGTTCAAAGCCAGAAAGAATAGATCGTAAAACTATGTACATATTTTGATTGTCGTTAGTAAATACAACCCAGAGAGTAAATGTTTGTACAAATATTATTTATAAGTTTATGTCATAAAATAATGTTATTTATAACATTACTATATTATAAAATAATAAAGTAAATTAAGTAAAACTAACACGGTTTTTTTTTTAGGAAAGCCATATTTTTTTCTTAAACTGTGATATTTTTTGAAACCAGATTGTAAGTACAATGCTATTTCACATGCAGAGCACTCATATGATGTGACTTTCCTTTTACATTCTCCCAGAGTAGTATGCATATGAAAGTAAATTTTCTGGCAGCATCTTCTTGTCCGACTCATTAGCAGGGAGTGGCCTTACAAAATGGCGTCCCGACATCCGCAGTGCGTTTTCAACTCCACTTACCGAGCATTTTAAATTGTATGGGTATTCTTGGTCACTTTCCATTATTTATAACATAAAAGTTAAAATTCCGAATAAATAATTATGACAAATAAAATTATGGACAAAGCAATAAAAATAAAATATATGTAACATAAATAACAAAAATAAACGTTATGTACAAAAAATAGTTAAAAAATATGAATGACTATTATTCATAAAACAAAAATAAAAACAAGAAAATAAAAAAATCTGCATAAGAAGTTAAAGAAACCACGCTAGAAGCACACACTTTATTCTACAAACAGAGAAATCATCATGAGATCGAATGAAGGGTGGATCGCAAAGCAGTCATTTGGGTATCTATTTTGTAAATAAGTATGAATAGTTTACTTACTCTTTCATGCTTATAGTTGTGAAATTGGCTGGACAGTGTTCAACAGAAGTGGGAAGAGGTCGATCTACAATTTGTCCATTCTTTGCTGATATCAGACCTCCAGCAGTTATGAACGTCAGAACAATCACACTGCACAGTAGACCACTTGTAGCACCCTTAAATAAAACATCACTAGTTTAGTTTCGTGTACTTCAAAGAAGGACTTTTGTGGCAGTAATTAAAACTTTCAACTTCAGGTAACTTTAAACCTAATTACCATTAGGAGGTTTATTTTAATACAATTTTGGGTTAGATACTGTGAATGTTTTTGCAGTACAGTAAAACCTAGGTTAAACAAACTCGGGTAAACCAAAACTCGGGTTATCCGAAATGAATCCAAAAATCGGAAATTAAAAAATAATAGCCCTATTGTATGTACAATACAGTATTTAATTTTTGTGTTTTTTTAACAAAATTAGAACCTATTTCTACAACTTTACCATGTATTAGAAATTAAGTATCGGCTTTAAAAAAGTTTGCCAATGCCAAACTTTGAACCAGTTTTCTTAGAACTCGAAAAATTAGGAAATTTTCCTTTGATGTCGGGCCGCCTATTTTCTCCCTCCTCAGAATCAAACCGCAAAATAAACAAACTATAGTAAAATTCAACTCAGAGTGAGGCGGAAAATTCAAGCCTACGGAGGGTCAGCACGGTCGACTGGTTTCCGTCCACACCTACCTGAATTTTACTTTTTTATAGTAGCGTATGCAAACTTTTTTTATAACAAGAAAATATAAAAATAAATCACATAACGTTGTGAATCGCGGTCGTCAGTTTATTTTGATACCAAATTTGAAGTAAATCGGTAAATGTTGAGTAATTAAATGGCATAGCTGTTAATGTAACTAAGAACTATTGAAGGTGTCATAAATAATACTACGTACATCAAACAAAATATTTGTAATTACGTATTCAGAGACAATAACTTAAATTAGTTTTTACGTACACATCACATTTGTTATATTTACATGTAAAAATGCCCTACTAAAGGTAAAAAACATAATTGTAATAATATAAGAACAAGATTATATATAGTTAAATAATTATTATAAGTGTTTGTAAACTGAAACATCATTACATAAAAAAAGTAAGATATATATTTAAGTTTTATTTGTTTACCTCCTAAATTTACTCGAAGTATAAAATCAAATGGATTATTAATCTATAAATCAGAAAATACGTATTATTAAATTTTTAGTTTTCTTTCTATTTATATTAATTAGCTGATTAAAATTCATGTTAAAACCTAAATTCGTCTTTAAAGTTTTTTAATAAAACATTTTCTTAACTACTTAGTACTTATCTATTTACAAACAGTATTATTTCCCAAATTTCTATAGCCTATGTATATATATATACATTTTTTTTTTAAGGATTACTAAAATACAAATAGGCTATATTTAAATTCAAGAAAATATATTTTTTTATTTATAAGAAATAAGTATAAATTAAAACTATAATTAAAAAAAACTCAAAGAAAGGTTCAGTAATGAATTACGCACAGTTAGGCTACTTACCAAAAGACAGATTCGTACTAAAGGAAATGGTTCACGTAATGAGCAATATTGACTTTATATTTTAATTTGTGGGAAAAGTAAACAGGATGTCAGGAGTTATATTACAGGAAAAACTTCCTGCCTCCCAGTGCCTGGCATATTTACGGTTTCCAATAATCTAATATTGTTCACTCGTTCACTCAGTATTATTCGAATACTCTTACAAGTAATCTGTGACTCATTTATCTAGTTTTTATTCTATACAATTATTAGTTTAACAGTGAAGTGGAAAGTAGTAACCAAGTGTATGAAGTAAGTGAAATGGCAGTTAGGGCTTCATCACCAGAGAAGTATATTGTCTCCAAGGATCAATGCGCGTTCTCCAGTGGCGAACGACGACTTATTTTGCACGTTTACGGTGTTTTACGTTTGGAAAATCCACAACTGTCAAGAAAAGAAATAGCGGCAAGAGTAGGAGTGCTAACAGGATCCAGCAGAGCTACCGTTGAGTGGCTGAGAAAAGAATCGGACGAAGGCCCTCCTGTGACACCTGGTAAGAAAAAACCGCATCAAGTGGGTAATAGAACAAGAATGGCTCAATTCGACAACTTTCAAAAAAATAATGTTAAAAGAAAAGTTCATTCAATACTAAGACAAAATATTCCGCCAACAGTTAAAAAAGTCAATGAAATTATCAACGAAGACCCCGACCTTCCGAATATGAGTGAATCAACTACAAGGAGGCTGATGATAGATTTAGGCTTTAAATTTCAAAAAAGAGAACGTCAGTCACTACTTATTGAACGGAATGACATCGTTCTTTGGAGGAGAAGATATCTCTTGAAAATCCAGAAATTTAGAGAAGATGGAAAGAAGATTTTCTACTTAGATGAGACATGGTGCAACGCTGGACATACAGCGAAGAAAGCGTGGACACCTACTTATATAAGGTCGGCAAAACAGGCGCACATGAGTGGCGAAACCACGGGCCTAAAAAATATTCCTGGGAGAGGTGGACGTCATATTGTTGTGCATATTGGCAGTAAGGATGGATTTTTGAGGGACCCAATTGATCCCTCAGAAACCAAGGATGCTCGATGGGTGTTCAGAGCAAAAAAAACAGCCAAAATGGACAATGCAACACATCACGACGAAATGAATGCTACTGCGTTTGAAGAATGGTTTTCTGGAGTTATGCATTTAATTCCTCCAGACAGTGTGATCGTAATGGATAATGCGTCCTACCACAGTGAGACGGTCAGGAAATTACCAAACATGAGCTGGAAGAAAGTCAAGATCCAAGAGTGGCTCACAGAGAACGGTGTGGACTTCAATCAGAAAGACGTGAAGGCAGAACTACTTAGTCACATCCCTGTGCACTTCAAAGTGGAGGCCAATGCCTACAAAATCGACCGACTGGCTGAAGAGTGCGGTCATACGGTACTCCGTCTTCCACCGTACCACTGTGACCTTAATCCAATCGAGCTGGTGTGGGCCAAAGTAAAAAATGAAGTTGCTAGGACCAATGCGGATTACTCTATGAATTCTGTAGAAGAAGTCTTGAATGGCGCATTAAACAATGTCTCTCCCGACGACTGGAAGAAGTGCGTCGCTCACGTGAAGAAAGTGGAAGAACAGAGGTGGGAGCTGGATGACATCACCGACGAAGTACAGGACAGGGTTGTCGTAATTGACGCTGGGAATGACGAGGATACCGAGGATGAACACTGGTCTAGTGAGGAATACAACGCAGATTCGGGTGACGAGTTGGCACTTCCTTTGTAAATAAGATCATTTTTGTACATATTGTAAGTATTATTACTATTTAATTTATCAAATAGCTAAACTTGTATGTACATGAAAGTGAATAAAAAAAAAAAAATTTAATAATTTTTAACTAATTTTTTAAATTAGTATGTATATTTTTTTTATTAATAACGAGATTTTCACCTAACAAAATAAATAAATTACAATCATAAATTATTTGCTGTACCATTATGTTTTAAAATTGTTTATTTTTAGAATATAGTATTTTTATAACTTTAAATATATATCTTACTTTTATTAATTTAATGTAATGATGTTTCAGTTTACAAACACCTATAATAATTATTTAACTATGTATAATCTTGTTCTTTAATATTATTACAATTATGTTTTTTACCTTTAGTAGGGCATTTTTTCGTGTAAATATAACAAATGTGATGTGTACATAAAAACTAATTTAAGTTATTGTCCCTGAATACGTAAATACAAATATTTCGTTTAGTGTACGATGTATGTATTTATGACACCTTCAATAGTTCTTAGTTACATTAAAAGTTATGCCATTTAATTACTCAACATTTACCGATTTACTTCAAATTTGGTATCAAAATAAACTGACGACCGCGATACACAACGTTATGTGATTTATTTTTATATTTTCTTGTTATAAAAAAAGTTTGCATAACGCTACTATAAAAAACTAAAATTCAGGTAGGAATGGAGCGGAAACCAGTCGACCGTGCTAATAAGTCTCCTCCTCGGGAGGCTTCAACTTCCGCCTCACTCTGACTTGAATTTTACTATAAGTATTTCTTTTCACACGTAAATGTAAAATGTAATCTTCGGATGGTCCCGTCAAAGTCATTTGAGAAGGTTTCCACTATAGCAACACTGCTGTAACACTCCTCCTAACGAACAATTCACACCGACATTTCCGAAGCACGCTGTGCTCACTATAACGCAAGCATACGCCTGGGAAGCCATTTTTTGTAAACATAGACGCTATGTTTCTGCTGACACGTGCGCACTCGCCTTTCTTTCTTCCTCGAAAGACGCCAAGTCAAGACTTCCAAACCACGTATTTTCATTAAGGGTCTGCTGTAGTGGCACCCATCTTGAATGTTTATCCCGTAAGAGCAATGTTAAATTTAAAACCATTTATTTAGTTTATTTGCAAGGTCTCATTTTAACAACAGTTAGTAACGGGTTTTTTTTAACCCGTTCATTTGTCACATAATTGACACTTTTTAAGTACTAAGTTTGAACATTTTTCCTTACACAATAAAAAATGTACAATTAAAAGTGAATCACAAGCCGGATACGCAATGTTATAACCAATATTCGGGTTTTTTATCTGCATTAAATTACAAAAGATCAATTTATAAAATGGTTTTAAAAGAGGCAATGTCAAAGAGCTCAGCTGCACGAAATTGCACTGTTTATATACGGTTATAGAGTGAAGAGCTGGAGTCGCCGGACGTTTTCTTTTTTACTGGAGCAGACCCTTAAGTTATATAGCCTGGCAGTGTAAATTGCACATAGCGAGTGTCGCGGGCATTGCATTCGTCCGCGGACGGACGCTATGTTAGAAGTGTGAATATCTTAAGACAATGACACACACGTTTGGAGGGATGCAAGAAACAAACAAAACTTACCGAGTTCTTTGAATGAGTAATTCATACGCTACAAACTAGTACAGTATACTGCACATTGATGTACCGTAATCCTAAAAATGTAATTTTAACTTAAATAAAGAACATAAGTGTAAAGTTAAAAACTGTAAAGTTAAATGTTCATAGCTTTACTGAAGAAACTGTTATCTGAAACGGCTTCCCACCCCTTTAGTTTGGTTAACCGGGGTTTGACTGTATTATGTTTAATCCAACTGAAATTGCATATAAGTAATTAAATCGGTAATGTATATTAAACGTAATAGTGTATCTAAGTTTTAAATTTTGTTAACAAATCGCTCATACTTACAGCTTTTACAAACTTGCATCTCCTTGATTTCCATTTGTTTTTATATAGTATAAGAAAATTTAACCAAGATAGAACTTTTGTAAAAATGTCTGTAGTAAAACTCCAAATAATTTACACCCAACAGCAATTTGAGCTAAAAATTCTAGTATCCAAAATGGGAACTAATACTTACATAAGTGTTTGCTCGTTTCATGTACATGCCAAGAAGAAAGATTCCAAATAATGAACCAGCAAAAACTCCTGAGAGAGATACGGCAACCTAAAAAAGTATAAAAGCTAGAATAGGTTATTTTTACAATTTCTTGGACCTACAACAAATTTAATGTAAGCCACTTACAGAGTTGAACTTAAATCAAGCCTCTATAGACAACTACAAAACTATACAGACATTGTTAGAGGTGTGATTTTCTAAATGCAGTTTGTACATCGCAGCGGAGATGGGAATCCACAAAAAAGAATCACATGGTTCTTCAGCTGAGGTAAAGTTCAGTTCTACACTTTTATATATTTTACAGTTTTGTAGTGCAATTATATAAAATTATCTTACATTATCACCCTTAATGAAAAGACAAAAGCACAATATTTAGTAAATTCTACAACATTTTTATTGAGTTTTGTCGATCATGGTTTTGCCATTGACAGCATTGACTTGGTTTAGAAGACAGCTTAAGTCAGTCTGTGTTAGGCTATTCAAGTGAACACAATTTGTTAGTCTTGGCGATCCAGAATGAACTGGGAGGATTGAGCTTTACTTTTGACGTCATATCCGTAAGCACATGTTTCACTACCTATTATGTCATGTTTCAGTAGTTCCGCAACGTTTTTGACTTCATTTAGCACCTCTTGAGTAGCTTCCATTTGCTGCTGTTTTTGTTCAAATTCAACAATTTCGGAACAAATTTTGCCGCCACATGTTCCACACAAAAACATCTGATAAAATTTCATGGTATGAGCCAATTGATATGCCAACATCATCAGCAACTTCTCTGATTGTGATTTGGCGATCATACATATCATTTCTTTCACTGTCTGCATGTTTTCATTGGTTATGAATGAGCTAGGCATCCCCAGAGCACTCGTTATCTTCAACGCCTTTACGGCCTTCTTGAAAACGCTTATACCACTCGTAACCGACTCACCAAAAGCAATATTTAACGTTTCTAAAATATTGCTTCAACTTATTCCATTCTTGTAGCAAAATTTAATGCAAATTTTCCGATCCAATTTTTAAAGAACTTTATAGTAGCCGATCGTACCAAAACACACGTAACCTATTTAACAGCTGACAACAGACAAAACATCCAATATGGCGAACAATGTACATATACTTTTGCAGACATGATTAACTATAATAAAAAATCACCCGATTTGGACTAATACGACTCGCAATACTTTAAAATTCCCATTGTTTTTCCCACACCTCGTAACCTGATACAAATTACGATTATATCAAGTTAGTAATAAATGTCATGGCAATTGCACAAGGCAACAAGATTTGTTATAGGAACTATGACATGCGCAGTGTTCGACTGACAGCCAACAGGGCCATCAGGCAAAATTTAGCTGTGAATCCCTTCCTTCCAGTTTTTATACTAAATGTACTTGGTAGCAATTTTTTTTAGAAACTAGAGACTTCATTAGTAAAAATTTTACCCGTGATATCATAAAGTCACAATAAAGTCTATTTTTTCTTAAAGGAGAGGATTGTATTATTATTTAATACAAATATCTTATTTTATAAAATTATTTCATAACATAATATTTTTTATTACTAAAAACAAAAGTAACATCAATATTGAACATAATGCAATGAAATTGACTGTAGATGGAATTTCTGACTTAAGGAATTTAACTGTAGAATTTGCCAAAACCAGATTTATAACATCTGGTATGCAGTTATACATATTTACATGTACCGGTACTACTATAGGACTACTGACCTTCCATGCACAGCCGTGACTGTATATTTACTTTGTAGCGGCTTTTCTTATTTAGTTGAGCTTGCAACCCATCATAATATCACAAAAAACCTTTTATTAAAAAAAAGCAATTACATTTTGTGAAAATTATTTCAAATTTTCCTCTTGGTTTGGATTATAAGACATTTTAAATTCTATTATTTACTTTTGCTGTAGTATTTTATTATTATTACTGAAAACTATGGCATGGGAGCTATAACCACAATCAATTCTTTAAAAAATTATTTACTTTTGGGAACACTTGGGAATGAGCCTTCAGCTATTGTCAACCTGCCTATCTGGCCAGTCCAACGACGTTAGACTTGCAAGCTAGGGAAACACAATAAAGCAACTTTAATCTCATGATATGAAACAAATTAAGATAAGATAACATTTTAAAGAATAAAATATTACAAATACAATTTTAAATTGTTTAAATATAACTTTAAATTGCTCAAAGTATTTACTTCAGTAAAACTGTCTGGTAATGAAGAAGTTAATCCTGTACACAAATACGACTTTTAAAAAGTTAGAAATAAACTATCTGGGGTTGTTTTAGGCCTAAGATATTTCACTTATATTTTTCAGAATTCTAGTATCTGCTGCATTTTAAAAGCACGTAATGAGTTTATTTTTGGTGAAATTCTGTTATTTTATTGCAGGTCTAGTATTAGTATGTATAGTACCATTAATATATAGCATTAAATTTACCTGTACAAGTCCTCCCAAGTACGGGACCAAAAATACAAGTAAATAAGAGAAAACTCCAAAAAATAATGCCAATAGTTTGACAGTAAGGCCTGCTCGCTTCTCTGTAAGGCTCTCCTTAAAACTTGTGCCATCGAGTTCTGCAAACCAAATTGCCGCCAGAGAATTGACTCCTGTTGATACTGTGCTGTTTAACAAAATTCAGGATAAATCAGTTTCCAATAAAAGTGTTTGGTATTTAAAATACATGGTTATGCAAATGATTGAAATTAATTAACGTTAAAGAATTTGAGTAAATTATATTTTCATTTAACTTAAACATAATATACAGGGTTGGGATTTTTTCAAAAATTTACCTAATATAGTGTGTATATCCTAATCCAAAAGTGTTCAATACCTTTTTATAGAAGGTCCAAATAATTTATGTATGTAACTAAACAGTTGATTGATGTAAAATTTTTAAAGTCATTGGTCCAGGAAGCAAAAAATGTTCAGTAACGGAAAACAAAATTCAACTTTGGGCCTATATAAAAAGGAGAAACATTTTTTGTAATTTTGTTCAAAATATGCAAAAGTTTTGAAATTTACCTCTAAATGGAAGTGTATAAAAATATATATCAATTTCAAAAAAAATTTCAGAAAACACCAGTTTTTATGCTCCTACTACAAGACCGCTAACAAAATTAGGCCTATTTTGACAAATTTACCAGGAATATTTACCCGAAACATTCAATTTTACTATAGTAGCCTAAATTGTAGAGAATAGATCATACAATTGAACTGTAAACTTGAAAATTTTATGTAACATTATATTTTGGAATCAGATATTACAGAATGAAGGAAATTGTCTAAACGTCTAACGAATTTTACCAAAAATCCTATAAATAAAGTTAAAAATGAAGAAACATTTTTGTATTTTCTTTTCAAATTATACAAAAGTTTTGTAATTTGTTCTAAACAGAAGTCTATAAAAATATATCAATTTCCAAATTTTTGTTTAGAAAACTTCCAGTTTGTATGTTTCTACTACAAGACTGTTATCAAAACCAGGCATATTTTGAAAAAAATACTAGGAATGTATGCTTTACTCAAAAATGAGATTTTATTAATAAATTGTAGAGAATAAATTCTAGAATTGAACTATATACTTGAAAGGTAAGTTTTTCATGGAAATTACCCGAATAGAATCTGAACACTGATACGTTTAGATTCAAGGATGATTAAGGACTGTTAGTAAATTTAGTACTGTACTTAAAACTCATAGTAAAAACACATTTGTTTTTGATGTGTTCCCAACTTAAATAGTAAATTTTATACATGAATACCAATTTATAACCAAAAGACATAAACAAGAACAAGAGTGATTTGAAGTTTAACTTAATGTCTCATTTTTTAATATGTTACCCACTTCTGTAATTTCAGATTAACAAACGAAGAAAATACTTTTTACTTCATGAAAGCTCCATGAACAGTTATTGTGAAATAAACCCCCATTTCATTAAGACACATTAGTTGCATAGTATTACAATCTTTGAGGAGCTTCATTTTCTGACTGGATCGTTCTTTTGCAGTCGGGTTTGCACCTTTGTATTTTCCTAACAAAGACCTTTAAATTGAGTTAAAACTCGACATAGCTTACATTTAAAAATTTCAATACTTCCTAAGAGTTCCGTTCCCGGTCATACCAAAAACAAGTAAAATACCATTAAATTATTGGTTGTACAGTAGTTACAAGTACATAACTGCAAAGTTTCATTAAGTTTTTTGGAATATTTATTAAATATATTCGAGACTTTTGCCCAACCTTGAATATTAAGTTCTTTCGTATTAGCAACTGCAAAAGGAAACAAGAAAATTTTCACCGTTTAGTTTAGTTATTTTATAAAATGATGCAGCTTAAAATATGTTTTTCACCATCTACTGGATACATTTTTTTAAATGTTCAGCATTAGTTGCTAAACAACTTGAAATATTTAACTTCAACTTCAGTTATCAATAGCACCTTTATCCCTATGAAAAAAAGGTTTTTAAATCTTGTAGTATACAGCATTAAAACATTAGTTCCATTGTGCTCTTCAAGATTTCTCAGTTATATCACTACCCATGTTTTGGAAATATTACATATTTGAGAGATAGTGTGTATATATTTACAGTAAAATTCAAAAAAGAAAATTGAATAATAATACATGTTTTAAAACTATAACATATTTAACAGTTTTTAGATGTACATTTAGCATAGTAAATAATGTCATCACCATACAACTACGTACAATGTCAACTAACAAACTGTAGAATGTCAAAGGTTGCCCAATTTAGGTAAAAAAAATAGAGAATTGTACCTGAGACCAGCACTGAAAACTCCAGCTAAGAAAATTCCAGGAAAGCCAGGATACTCTTTGAATGTTTCCATAACATATAATGGAAATAGTTCATCAGGGGTACCAACACTCTGCAAATATAAGTAAATAAATAACGACAAAGGCGTAGAAAAACTTCTATGGTATTTCAGGTTTTCAGATACTATTTTACTGTTTAATCTGTAATCTTAAAACAAATACAGTATCAACATTTAATTGACAAAAAAATATAATTAATTATGTTACAGAAGTAAAATTAATAGTAAATGTGTAAACATGGATAGTAAACTACTTACCCCAACTTTGAGAGGATCGCAGAAACAAAATTTGGCAAAGATTAATAATCCTGCATACACTGTCAGAAGAACTACTATAGTCCAGCCTATCATGTTGATCCATAGCATTCTGTTGATACAATCAAATATTAGTTTTTACAGTACAAATTTAACTGGTAAATTATGTACGAATATTGATAGAGTGCTTCAGTCACAGCACAGTTGTCTGTAATTTGTGGAGACATAATGTACGAGGCTTGTCCAGAAAGTAAGTACCGTTTTGGGGAAAATCATACAGACAATTATTTTTCAAAAAAATTTATTTCTCCAAGAAAGAGGATATCTTAAACTATTTTTCTACATAGTTTCCAAAATAGTTCAGACATTTTGTCGTAGCGAGGAACCAACTTTTCTAAACCCTTTTCATTGATGAGAGCCATTGCCAAACACCGTCAAAGCGTCGCCCTCCGAAATCCCGTTTCAAGTGCAAAAACCAGTGGAAATCAGAAGGTGCCAGATCAGGGCTGTACGGCGGAAGGTCAAATTGCTCCCAACCAAATTCTTTAATAAGGTTTTGACTGGCACCAGCAGAATGGGGACGTGCGTTGTCATGGACCAACACAATGCCTTCACTAAGCATTCCACGTTTTTTGTTCTGAATCCCACGCCAAAGTTTTCTCAGTGTTTCACAATATCGTTCCGCATTGGTTTTTTCTCCTCTGGGTAGAAAATCAACAAGCAGAATGCCCTTTCCGTCCCAGAACACAGTGCACATGATTTTTCTTGTCGACAAAGTTGTTTTGAACTTTTATTTTTTGGGGAATCGTGAGTGTCTCCACTCCATTGACTGTTGTTTGGACACTTTAGTGACATGACAAAACCCAAGTTTCATCACCTGTAACAATCTTGTTTAAGAATTCCTCTCCTTCCTCACTGTAACGGGTGAGAAATTCAATGCACTGTCAAGTCGCTTCTTTTTGTGTTCATCCGGAAGCATTTTCGGAACCCAACAGGAACACAACTTGCGATAATTCAAGCGATTAACCACAATCTCAATGCAAAA
This sequence comes from Philaenus spumarius, assembly GCA_018207615.1. Classification (NCBI taxonomy): domain Eukaryota; kingdom Metazoa; phylum Arthropoda; class Insecta; order Hemiptera; family Aphrophoridae; genus Philaenus; species Philaenus spumarius. Next base: position 67,261 of record JAGFPH010001301.1, on the reverse strand, counting down.
GAGATTTTAAAATTTGTGGGAATTCATCAGAAAGCATTCTTATGGTGAAACGTCTGTTTCCACGAATTTTCTCATTCACTTTTTCAACCAATTCATCACTCACAGCCGATGGCCGCCCGCTGCGAGCCTCGTCATGAACATTGGTTTACCCTTCATTGAATTGCCGAACCCATTTTCTTGCCATTCCATCACTGATAACTTTTTCTCCATAAACTTCTGTAAGTTGGCGATGAATTTCAGCAGGCTTCATGTTACTTGCGTTCAAAAATCGTGTTACAGAACGCACTTCACAGTCCGCGGGGTCAAAAATTGTTTTAAACATTTTGAGTGCACACTAACTGTAAACACAACCAAATTTTTGTAATTACGTCAGCTGTTCAACAATGAACCAAGGAGACTAGAGCGCTTGCGCGGAACATCATCGCTAGCGCTGTGCCGGCGGTAGAACGAAACGGTACTTACTTTCTGGACAAGCCTCGTAGTATAACATATTGCAGATTCTTACAAATCTGTTTATCTAAAATACCAACACGTTTGTAGAAATCTTTTACAAACATACGAAATCAGTTCAAGAAAGTCCCAAATTTTGATATAACATGTTTATTAGTAAATGGTGTGGGATGAAACTGATGGTGCCAGCATGCTTCTGAATCAAATCACTGTTTTATTCACAACAACACCACTGTTGGTTATTTTTCTATAGCTGTTGTTACAAGCAAATCCAAACAAATGCACTAATGCCTTATCGGTTTTTTAATAGTTTTAAAATGAAGAATCTTAACAATATGAATGAAGTTATTTATTTTTTAATGATAAATATTCTAATAATGGATGGATGGATAACTAATAACAAAACATGAATGAGTAAAATATGACTGAGTAAACGTTGGAATGTTTATCAATATTCTGAGATCATTTTTTAGTTATTCTTTGTTTGATTTTTGTTACAAAAGTTTCATTTAATTCAGGAAGAAAGGTGTAACTCTTCCTTATTGATAATTTCTTGTGAAAAACACCATTAACAAATTATTTTGGTACAATTTATTTTAGAAGATTAACCCACTCCTATTTTGGATACTATCACCATTTTCTCGTTTTTAAGAGACCTTTAAAATAATTCTAAACACAAAGAGACCTATCATTTAAAATATCAGTGTTAAAAAAAGGAGTTAAAATTATATTTCTTGTTGAACAGTAGTGAAATTCATCCTTAAATAGAGGGTGTATCAAAAAGGACTCACAACTTTAGAAACTCGTAATGAGTTATTAATTTAACTTAGAGGCATGGTTTTGGTGTCATTTTGTAGCAAAATACATCAAGTTTTTCACCTTATACCTAATGTTCAATATGGCTTCCATTGGTGATGCGGCATGTATCCCATCTCAAGTCGATTTCTTGCCAAACCCGTTGCAGCATGTCAGGCGAGACTTGTTCAATTGCGAGGTAGATCCTAGCTCTAAGTTGTAGTAGAGCCGGTATGTTTGGAACAAACACGGTAGCCTTGATGAACCCACAAAAGAAGAAATGAGGATGATGTGTCAGGGCCAATGAACATGGGCGCAATGTAATTGGCGTACCTTGGCCCATCCATTTACCTGGAAAGCGACATTTAGGAAATAATGGACTTCCGAGAGGTAGTGTGGCAGTGCACCATCTTGCATAAAGTGTAAAATAGAGTTCTTGGCCATCCTCAACAATCTGTGGTATTAAAAAGTTTTGCAGCATTTCTAAGTAAATTATACCGGTGATAGTTTTCTCTTGGAAAATGAAAGGGCGGTAAACGTAATCCTTGCTGATTGCACAAAACACGTTCAATTTTGGGCTGTCAGTACATGTTCCAAGGATTTTCACTGCCCCAAATCCTACAAATATGTTTATTAACTGTACTACTCAAGTAAAAAGTCGCTACATCACTAAAAATAATCTTTTCAATTAAATCTTCATCCAAGTGATGTAGCATTTTCATCATAAAAGTCCTTACGAGCAATCCTATCAGTGACTTTTAATTCTTGCACCATGTGTAACTTGTATGGTTTGAGATGCAACCGTTTTATCAATACACACCAAACAGTCATGTTTGGGTCGCCCAGTTAGCGAAGCACTCCGGGTTGATTTGGTAGGACTGCTCAAAAATCTTTGTCTCACTTGATCTGCAACGTCGTCAGACATAGGGGACTGCCTGAGGATTTGTTGTGTTTTGCCGAACATCCGGTTTCAATGGCCACTGATAAATAGCAGGTCTACTGGGAGGATATTTACCATATTCTGTACGAAAATTATATTGTCGCAGTTGTCGCAGACTTGGACTCTTTAATCCAAACACACAGCGAGGACACTCGGAACCAGTAAAGACAGCCAATTTTGCTGCAACTGCCGCTAACGCTTGCGGTGACGCGATTCTGTACTAGCGTACCACGTGAGTCAAAACTTGATCTATTTTCCTTCAACATGACACCAAGATTAAGTCTGTAAGTCGTATGAATAAAGTTGAAAGAATTTTCAAAGTTGTAAAGTCCTTTTTGATACACCCTGTAAATTATCTCATGATGTAACTGTCTACAAGTTTTATCAATATCGAGGGAACATACTGCTGCCTCACATTTCATACACTTCTATAAATTTGTACAAACAAATTTGTATAAAAAAAAACATATCCAGTGAACTGATATTTTTGAATAATTATAATTAAAATTGTGAGAAGTCTTTTGGATGATATCAATAATTAATTGTAACAACTAATAAAAAAATATTATAATTTTAAAGAACAATTATCAATTTATTATTTAAGATAAAAATCACAAAAAACAGTTGCCTCATAATTGAGGGCGTTTTAAAACTCATGATTTTCTTAGTGGATATTTAAAAATCTCACTCACTCACTCACTGACTCACTCATCACGATTTCTCAAAAACTACCGAACGGATTGAAATGAAATTTGGTATGTAGTTTCCTCTAGTGCCATAGGTGCTCACTAAGAAAGGGTTTGAAAAAATTCGAAATTTTAGGTGGGGTTTGGGGGATCAAAGTTATTAAAAAAACGATTTCTTCAAAACTACCAAACGGATTGGAGTGAAATTTTGTATGTAGCTTACTCTAGGGCCATAGGTGCTCACTAAAAAAGGGTTTTAAAAAATTTGACATTTTAGGGGGGTTTGGGGGGTAAAAATTACAAAATCATGATTTCTCAAAAATTACCGAACAGATTGGAATGAAATTTTGTATGTAGCTTCCTCTAGGGCCATAGGTGCTTACTAAGGAAGGGTTTCAAAAAATTCGAAATTTTAGGGGGGGTTTGGGGGGATCAAAGTTATTAAATCAGGATTTCTTCAAAACTACCAAACGGATTGGAATGAAATTTGGTATGTAGCTTCCTCTAGGGTCTTAAGTGTTCACTAAAAAAGGGTTTTAAAAAATTCGAAATTTTAGGGGGTTTGGGGGGTAAAAATTACTAAATCACGATTTTTCCAAAATTACCGAACAGATTGGAATGAAATTTGGTATGTAGCTTCCTCTAGGACCATAGCCGCTCGCTAAGAAAGGGTTTAAAAAATCGACATTTTAAGGGGGTTTGGGGGGATCAAAGTTATTAAATCACAATTTCTTCAAAACTACCGAACGGATTGGAATGAAATTTGGTATGTAGCTTCCTCTAGGGCCATAGGTGCTCACTAAGAAACGGTATGAAAAATTTTGAAATTTTAGGAGGGGTTTGGGGGGATCAAAGTTACTAAAATCATAATTTCAGATCTTTTATTATTATGACAATAGTGCTTTTATTATTTAAGATCTATATATATTATATATATAAGCCAAATACCACTGACTTATATACAAAAGTCACACACTTAAGTTTTAAGTGTTCTTAAGTTTTTGAACACTTAAAAAGAATACAATTACGTTAAAAAGACTGAAAATACCAACCACCACGGGCAACGCCGTACGGGTCAGCTTGTAAAATATAAAAAACACAAATTAAAATTAATCCATAATGGGCTTCAAAACCTACCAAAATTAAAACTCTCCAAACTTTTCATTTCATATTTACCAAATTTTGTACATTATAATAAACACTGATTCTCCATGACAATACAGAAATTGGAATTATTTTTTAGGAAATATAATTGTTTCAAATAATTTACTGTAGATTAGGTACAAGCAATCATTATCTTTTCCTTACTTTCTAGCCTTCTCACAAGAGTCTACAGTCATATATCTTTGAATCTGTAATTGGTTCCCACCATAGAATGACATGTGAAGAAATCCAGAGCCAATCAAAGCAGACAGCACAGAGTAACGCTCTGTTGGATCCAATGTCCATCTGGAAATCATAACAACAATACACTCATTACACATTGAAATACATTTATTCACAATCGTTATTCGTAGTAAATGATTATAAATACATGTTTTGCATTTACAGCAATCCATATTGGTTCAATGAAACATGTTTTGCAGTTATATTGATACAACCTTTAGGCAAAGATTTAACGATAAACTCTTACAAACATTTCAATACCCATACATCAACTTCTGTTGACATTGTAATAAGTTCGGTACAATAACACAACACCCCATTCCCACAAATAAACTAGTAAAAATGTATTAAGTATGTTATTATAGTCCCTTATGTACATTTCAGTAACCAAGTTACCATCATCAGAGGGTTCTATAACTAAACTAATGCTAACAAAAATATTTGTGTAAAACTAAACTGTGAGATATTCTCCACACTTTCCTCAGGTAGTTCGGACTATCAAAGTAACGGCTAACGGTACTTGTCCCTGTCTTTGGGATTGGCAAGAGGTTGCAAAATGACACGGTTTACAAAAACGTTTTAAAACTACTTAAAATAAAGAATAAAATTGAAGGTAGTATATAAAACGTAAATGGGACTGTTTATAAATTTAGAAAATCCTGAAAGCAAAATACAGATATTCTACTGCCAAAGGTAGAATATTGCAACAATAAACGTGATATTTACCGAAATTGTGGTTCGTGTATCAGTGTTTAAAATTGTTTTAAATTCACCATAGTGCTCTTTGGGCATTTATAATATACTGTTGTAATGTAAGTTAACAATCCTGAACTTGTACATGCCTTATTATAATTAAAGTTCAGGCGATGATAACCACCCAGGTTTTTCGCCTTTAAAAATAAAAAATAAAAATAAAAAAATATAGTTAAAGTTTTTTTATAATTTGATTATTGTAGCTCATGGCTCACTGAAGATGAAACGTGTGTACATGACCGATGTTTTTAGAAAGAATTCAAGTTATATTCACTTTATAATTGTGTGTTGCCATACTCATATAGATTTTGAACATTAAGATAATAATGTTTCTTACAAGGTACCGACAAATTGTTTTTGTGTAGGCGTATATTATTTGAAATTGTGAACCACTTTATGAAAGAATGGGCCTACTTACAACATTTATAATTAATTGTGTTTTGCTGTAGTTATAGGCCAATAATATTATTATTTTCAATAATATCAATTTATGTCACTATGGGAAGTTGATGGTAGATCTCATTTCTGGTTTTATTTTGTGTTGTGACTTTTTGTTTAATTCTTTTTTTGTTGTTATGTTTTACTATTAGTTTTTTCTTTATTGGTGGTTTATTTCATAACCCAAGATAGTTTCATGACTTTTAAATTTATGATGAAATCTGTTTTTTTCTTCTTGTTAACTAAATTTGAGATGTGAAATAATTTTGTTTCTATTGTTCATTGTTTTTAATCGTATAGCTGTGCTAAATGGTTGTAATTTTGGTTATTTGTCAAGACTGTAGACATTTTATTTTTCTTAACCAGTTCAATTAATTGCTGGTTTGACTATTGTTTTGATTACTACACTTAGCAGATTTGAGTGCTGCATAGGATTTTATCAAGTGATGATGACCATACCAGTTTTTCGCCTTGATAAAATATTAAAAAAATAATAACAAACAAAGTTAATATGAAAAATAATAATTAAAAAATAACAAATATTAATTGTCAGGAAAACCTAAAATTGATTTTGCATTGTACCAGAGTGTTACATACAAGGGCGTACTTATTAGTTGATGCAAACTTGTCAGACACACGCATGATGTCACTGCCAAGTGCTCCACTGTGACTCTCGACAGTCACTCGAATCATTGCTGGAAGGCTACATCACAGTCTTGGTGGGAATGGTGGTGACCAGAGCATGACTAAACCATTAAGTAAACCTCTGGTACTGATGGCAATATTTAAAAAAATACGAATAGCATTTATTTGTCTATTGTATGCACAAGAAGTTTGAATAGGCCTACACATATGCTGTAAAGTGTTTTAGCCAAGTGTTTAAGAAACCATTGAAATAAAATGAATGTACATACACAAATAAGTTTGTTCGGTTAAACATGGAATTCCTCTCCCAGACAACGTTGAAACCACCAATGTCAGTGGTACCCTTAATAAGTATGGCAAACATGGCTGAGTACAGTACGACCACTTGGAATGTATCTGTCCAAACAACTGCCTTCATTCCACCCTATGAAACAACACGTTAGAACACATTTTTAGTAAGAAATATGAACAGATTGGTCTGGGAAAGCAAGCATTATTAGTTAAAGTACTTACAATGGTAGTGTAGAATATACAGACCAGATACATAATGGACACCACAAGGATAATGTTCAAACCAGTAACTAGAACAGGAAACAGTTATTTTAGTAATTTTGCTCTGAAATTAATATATTATAGTCATGTCTTATTATTAATATTTTTAAGCATTACAATAACTTAGAAAATTAACAAAAGACATTTAGCAAATGATTTAATACGGTATGTATTACATCATTTGCTAACAATTCTATGCCATTAATTTACAATTAATTAAACTGTGTATTAATGAAAAGGCTCATAAAGAAAAAATAAGACAAAGAGAATGAATAACAGAAAAAATAGCAAAACAAAATCAATACATTGTAATTCATTTGTTTTCCCCCAAAGAAAACTCTCACACCATGACAGACATTTATTTTGATTTTATTAGTACCTACATACGAGGGGCATTCAATAAGTAACGAGACAAATTATTATTGCTCAAAAAAGGTTTATTGAATCAGTACAAAACTTTCAGGACATAAAGTTGGCAACCTTGCGATGACAATTGATCAGCTGTTCAATCATATTTTGTCAACATAACCTCAAATTTACTCTGTTAACGATGGCAAGTCCGCTCGAGAATTGCACCGTGGAAGAACAACGTGCCGTGATCAGATTTTTAGTCGCGGAAGGTGAGAAAGGTAGTGACATCCACAAAAGAATGTTAAAAGTGTACGGAGACAATTGTTTAAATCGTTCGAACGTTTACAAATGTGTAGAACAGTTTCAAAGTGGCCGTACAAAAGTTTCTGACGAGCAACGCAGTGGACGACCGATCGAAGTTGGGACTTCCTCTCTCGAATCTCGGATTGATGCGTTAATTCGGCACAATAGGCGTACCACCGTTGAACTGATAAGTGAAAAAGTATACGCGAGTGTTGGAACTGTCCATAACATTATTCATAACAAGCTGCAGTACAAGAAAACCTGTGCGAGATGGGTGACCAGACAACTCACGGACGCTCACTAAGAAACCCGGCTTCAAATCAGTCAACAGTTGTAAAATCGATATTCGACTGAAGGAGAAGGCTTTTCAAAAGAATTGTAACGTGTGATGAAACATGGATCCATCACTATGATCCAGAGTCAAAACGACAGTGCCTTGAGTGGAAGCATACGACTTCTCCCATTAAAAAAAAAATTCAAGACCCAGCCATCTGCCGGAAAAGTCATGCTTACAGTATTTTGGGATTTTCAGGGGCCAATTTATTGTGATTTTCTTGAAGGTCAAAGAACAAACAACAGCCAGTACTACAGTGACATGTTGGAAAACAAGATAAGACCTGCAATTCGAACGAAACGCCGTGGGCTCTTAACTGAAGGCATGATTTTGCTTCATGACAACGCCCGTCCACATATGGCACAGCTGACGAAAGAAAAACTTCAGAAACTGGGATGGGAGATCCTTCCACATCCCCCCTACATCCCCGACCTCGCTCCATCAGACTTCCATCTTTTTGGACCCCTTAAAGATGGTCTACGAGGGATACATTTTCAATCCAATGAAGAGGTAAAAAATCAGGTGCAAAAGTGGCTTCGAGATTAACCTAAAGAATTTTATGCCAAGGGCATTTACAAATTAGCAGAAAGATGGGACAAGTTTATAAGTGTTGCTGGGGACTATGTTGAAAAGTAACCAAAGTTTTGTACTGATTCAATAAACCTTTTTTGTGCAAAAATAATTTGTCTCGTTACTTACTGAATGACCCTCGTATTTTAATTTATTTTTTAATTTCAGTAATAATTAGTAAAAGATGATTCTTCAAGGCATGGTGTCATATATTTTCTATTTGTTATTCTGCTGGCTTTTGGGATCCACTTGAAGTCGGAACGAACTTTGATCTTAGAGTACCATTTTCATTTGCAAGAAATAACTGATTTTTTGTTTTTTGTTTTTAAAGGCGAAAAACCTAGGTGGTTATCATCGCCTCGGAAATAACTGATACTTAGTCCTGAAAACTGTTTATGTAAATTTTTCCTTTCAAGGGAATCCATTTGTATTTAGTAATCTGATTTGGCCGTGTTTATGTTGTTTGTCTCGTGTTAATGTGTGCAAAAGTAAATGTAATCAAATAAATTGACAGTGAGAAATATTTAGCAATATTGTTAGACAAAGAGTTAAACTGGAAAAAGTGCATATAAAATAAAATAACATTTTTTGTTATACAAACTGTTTATTTACGATGACTGCCAAGTTGAACTATTAAGATCTGTATAATATTTCTTGTTACAATGTTAAAACTGAGTATGGTATGTTTATGTGAGTGGGGGTGGGCAACAGTAATATGCCAACATAAATTATAGTAGAAATACAATAGAAACAACTGATTAAATTTATTTTGAAAAGGAAAACTGTCAAGTCATTGTTTTCCCAGTTGCACATATTACCACTAAGACAGTATTAGTGCAAGGATTTAGTGAATCTTTATATGAAAAGTGGGAATTTACCAATTAAAAATGAGGATTCATACAAGAATAAACTGTAATATGTTGCGTCCAACCAATTGGCCACGGGTAGCATGGTACTGGGCCGCGGATGAGGACTTTAAATCAATATTATTAATATTCACTACCGTACAAAGTTCAGTGGCTATTGAGAGGTAAAGTGTTTTCGAGATAGTTCGAACTCTGCAACAAACTCTGATTTTCCCTTAAAGAGGAAGATGATGGAAATATTATAAGTTACTAATCAGACTGTGTGAGTTCTTAACTTAATTCTGCAGGGCAAGGGCGTTCATAGGTTTTTTTGGTGCAAGCCAAAGTAGAAGCAATCATACTCAAACTTCAATGATGTGCTCAAAAAGTGAAACAATTTTACATCATATTTCCAGTCCTCCATGATTTTCTAGAAACCAATGAAGTCAAAATTGATCAAAAAACAGCTACAGCCATAAAAGATCACCTCAAATCTTTGGGCTCCAACTTCAGGCAATATAAAATTGTATACTATTTTTTTTTTTTAATTTTTAGTACTGTAATAACTTTCCTAAAATTAAAGGTGAAATCCAATGGATCAGAAATCCCTTAGAAGAAGATTATTTTAAATTATTGAAAATATCATCAAGTGAAGAAGGCTTGTTAAATGAACTTTCATGCGGCCAAACTCTAAAATCTTAGATTGAAACAACACCATTGCTTTTGTCCTGAATAAATGTTCGGCAAGAGTATCCAGCAAGTGCCAAAACTGCAATGCGACTCTTATTTGATGAACTTTTTGACAACCAATCTATGTGAACAAACCTTTTCAACTTTACTTTTTTTGAAAAATAAATGCAGGAATAAATTTAATGTTAAGGATGATTTGAGGCTAAAACTATCCAGTTTTGTTCCAGATATTGACTCTTTCATGGGAGACAAACAATGTCAAATATCCCATTGATTTTTTTAACTTTGGTCTCTTGTTTTGGAGTTATCTTTTTGTAGTGACAACTAAGTGTATACATTAAAGTTTGTTTCTCTGTAAAAATGATTTGTTGATCCTTCTTGGATTGTACGTTTGATTTACTAATTCTGATAAATACATGTACATTATATGTAGGGCCTATATATAGTATATTTAGTTAGTGTGGGCCTCAGAGTTGTTTTTTTTTTTTTTTTTAACAAAATAGGTGGTCTGCACAACTCAAAAGGTAGGGAACCCGCTGGTCTAGGATAAGTCCTTGTTTCTAAACCATTTTAACTGCAGGGACTTAGATTGTTTAGTTATCTGCCAAATAAAATATAATTAAATATTTAAACAGTTTGATCAAGTTTAAAAGTATGGTAGGCCTACAGAAATAGTGTATTTCCTTCAATAACACAGATTTAGTTTGTGTTTTAAATCAAAGTTTTTTTTTAAACTGCATACAACACAGATCACTTATTATACAAACTTTAAACTTTTTTATTGCAAATATTAGAACTTCTTTTTTTATTATGTTATTATTTTACTTAAGTTTTTTTTATAAATATTGCTGAATGATTGCTGATAATTGTAAATAAACTACTAAAGTGATTGAGCCACAAATCAGGCTTTACTTTTAATGCTCTATATTTCCTCAATATGATTCCTTCGTTTGTTGTAAAGTACTAACTTTATTAGTTATCTGTTTCAAAAACGTCTTTTGTATTAGAAATTAATTAGTATCACTGTTTCGTTCAAAATGTACTATCGTAATCTGCAAATTTTAGTTAAGTTGGGCTCTGACAACTATTCTTACACTTTATAAAAATACTAGAGGGATCCTGCTCACTCCGCTCGCCTACCTCCTTGGTGAAGCAAAGGCAAACTGATTAGCACTTAAGAAACGAAGGTGTCAATCAAGGAAAGTACAACAATTTATTTTTATTCTAAAGGGGCTGTTACCCCCCCCACCCCAGTTCACCCATTATACATAATTATTTAAATTGTGTGTGTATTATTTATTTCATTTCCAATAAAACTCTTAAAATTAAAAAATGCCAAATTTTCAGTTCTCTAGCTTTAAAGAAAGTATGTATAACAATCAACATTTTTTATAGGGGTTGTTAATACATTTTCACCCCTTACCAGCACATGACAAAATGTAAATCCGTGATACTTTTTTTATGTATCTTGTAAGAAATAAATGTACAAATTTTCATCTCACTAGCCTTAAGGAAAATATAACAATTAATTTTGATTGTTTTAGGGGTTGTTATCACATTTTCACTCCTTAGCAGCACGCAACAAAATGCAAATCCAGTTTACTTTTTCTATGTACTGTATCTTGTAAGACATAAATGTACAAAATATTAGCTCTTTAGCTTCAAGGAAAGTATAACAATTCTAGGGGGTTTTCAACCCTTAAAACAAAATTAATTCTAGCCTATATTACTCAGGGATAGTGTACGGTAGCTTTTTATTAGTAAAACTATTTTTTCAATTGGTTCAGTAGTTCCAGAGATTACCCAATACATATAAACAAATTTTACCTATTTATAAAATTAGTATAGATTATATGTAATGTATAACAAACTTTTGTTTCAAGAAATAAATATTATTCTATTTCAACTTTTTTTCCTATCTACTTCTTGCTAATAACTAGGGAATTTCAAAGTCATGTTATCTTGTAAAATACTAATCTTTCCTATTCCTATACTACTGTATATTAAAGAATGAATGTAGGATAGGGGTTTGTATTAATTGATCCCTTTAGAATATATTTTGTGTTTATTTATCCATTGATTGAATTTATAAGGTTGAGTTGTAATTAAAATATGTTTTTCTTGCTCTTTAGCGAATTTACTGTTTGAATGAAACTATCAGCATCCATGAATGATGCTATGCAACCAATTAATGTATAATGGAAATAAACTCAATCTATTCATAAAATGCCTAAGAACAAAGTTCATGTTTTACCTGTGCAAAAATAAAGTCAATTTAATTTATACACTTAGGACCTACCTTGGTGCATGGCTAGAGCTGGCGCATACAAAACTAGGGCCAGATACAAAACCTGAAACAAAAAATGTCTCAATTATTAACATGAAAAATAATGTAGTAATTCAAAACGTTTATGATTTCTTATTTAGAATAAATATTAAATTTGTCATACACTATATGGGTATAAAGCTTCATATGGATTTATTTAACACAAATAATATATACAAAATCAATTATTTCATGCTGAAATATATATGAAAATATTAAACCAATCAAGAAATCAAAACTATTAAAGATTGTTTTTAAAAAAAACATTGTTTTAACAATTTTACAAGAATTGAATGTTTAAATTAAGTGTATAAAAGCTATTTGCGTGTATCATTTATATAAATTTTCACAACGAATCTGAATTGATAGAAACCATATTCTGCTTGATTGTAACATTATGACCATTTATTAAATATCTTGCAAAAAATTATATTGATTCCTAATCTCTTTTTGACTAATTTCTATACTTTTTTGTTTTTATTTAACACTAAGGAAGACCGCTGAGTGCTCCGCACGCCAACCCCGTTTAATAATTAAATAATTAATAACTTATATCGTATAATTTACAACAGTCATTATAATAAAGGTTAAAAGAACCAGCAAGGCTCACCTCTACACTTGAACAAAAACCTAACATAAAAAGTTAGAAATACAAATAATTGTTTCAATCTTTGAGATCAGCTGTTAAAGAAAATATTAGAGCAAACAGCTGATTACTATACCCAACACTAAACATATGTAATTATTATTTATTATGGTGCTCCCAATTCCTGTAAAATAGTTAGTATAATTTGTTATTTCTATGTCCAACAGATGTCTCTGTTTTCCAAAAAGTTTTCTAAAAACATGTGTGTATTCGAACGCAACGTTGTGCCAAAATTTCAAAGCAATGGGTGAAGAACTTTTAAAGATTTTAGATTTTGAACAAACGAACATTTACATTTTTATTTACATAGATGAGCAAAAACTAGCAAACATTTAACAGTTAATATTCCCCCTGAACAGTCAAATTGGCTTCCCAAATATTAAAAGTTTTATGGGAAGGTTGAAAATAAACTCTCTCGACCCACCTTTGTGGAGAAGGGTATTCCTTAATCCCCATTCTCCCTGGTCTAGCCCACTTAGAAAATGTCATATGGGCACCCATGTCTGGCAGGTATTGCAAAATGCAAGATACTTAAGTGGAAATATCAATTTATTATTGTAAATCTAAAACTCTATCTCTTTCTAACAACATATTGTTTAATATTGAATAGAATTTCGTATGAAGTCTTACCATCTGAATACTGAACAAGAACGAAGCAAGCAACTGCAGCCTCCTGCTGAAACGAACTCCGAAGTACTGGAATCAGAACATAGATATTATAACCTAAGTACGGTAACAAAAATAAAATGAAATAAATTATTTTGAATAGCCTTCAGAACCTATAAATAAACAAAGGCAATGGTAAATAAGGATAGCTAGATAAGTATTAAAATGTGTTTAATTTCAGGGGTTTACTCGTAAATTTTCCAGTACCGGAACGCTGTCGGAAAAGATAGAACGAGGGTCCGGGAAATTTTTTAAAATTTTTACTTCTAAAACCCCTACTTTTTGTATCTTTGGTGACATTAATGGTGCAGATAATATGCTTACTTCTATAAGAACAGTATGCATGTATATGTAACTATTTTTGTACTTGTACATAGCACATAGCAAATTTTAGAGACATATACTATTTTAAGCAAAAACTTGACAAAAATAAATGTCTCATATTTAGTCAATAGCCTTTATCAGAAATTTAAATCCTCGCTAAGAGATGGTAAAACTAAACGCATTTAAATAAATTAAAAAATTAAGAAAGTTACATTTTAATTATTATTATTCACTTAAATAGTATTATTTTTATGCAGCACTTTAAGTAAAACGAGGTCCGAAGTTTAAAAAATAATATTAATAAATAAGGATGTCTTATCTCTTCCACTCGACAATCAGCATTGCTCAGTGATAAGTCTTGCGAGTGAGATCCAGCCATTGTTTGTATGTATTCCGTGTTGCGCTCTCATTTGGGATATTAATTTTTAATTAATTAATCGTGAAATTAAATGAGTTATTCGATAAGTATTAATCACTAAATGTGATCCAAATTATATCATGTTAGGTGTTATTTTTATTACAATAATCTCATCAATAAGTTATAAACTTTTTCATGCCGAAAAAGTTAATAAAATAAAAGTTTAAGCATCCCTGGTTTTTAAACTTTTTGGCTGCCTCGACTCTGAATCATCGGTCTCTTATTTATTCGTAGTCATTCGCAGGACTCGCCAAACATCAACGGTATGCTGTGAGGCTGGCAAAAGGGTGACTGGTGCTCCCAAGTTGTCAAAATTTTTATTCCGATCTGAGGGTCAATGTTGGAGACTACTTTGGTTGGCTCGCATAGTCACAACAACTGTAGTGTGGGGATATCTTGAGGTTTTTCGATTGGCGTTTGGCGGACGTAAAATTCTACACCAAGTGTTGAATGAGTGTGATTGAGGGAGCGGATGGTCCAGTGTAATGTTAAAACAAAATGTAAAAAAAATAATAAAAAGCAGTACCGTAACGACGTTTTGGTGCGTTCCGGCACCAGTAAACCCCTGTTTAATTTATCTAAGTGGTATGTGCCAAGTTAAAGAGGTAATGGTTGCAATAAAGTTAACTATTTATTTTATTCTGTGTACAGGAATAGTAGAAAGTTTCGAAGATTTAATTAATAAGACAAAATATTTGTACTGTAATTTAATTAACATATGGATGAATATAAACAAAATGATCTTTATTGATTCAATTCTGACAATCTTGGATGCAGTTATAAAAATTTAAAAAATTTTTTAAGAGAGAGAAGACATTTCAGGATGGCTGACATGTAGAATGAGGATATCATAGCTATTTAAGGACAGATCTGTCTCAGAATAAAGATGTGGCTTTGAACAATTTTTATTTTACCAATTAGTAACAAAAACAAAATATAATTGAAGGTACATTACTTCTAACTGAACTATTTATTCTCCTGAGATGAAATGAATTAAGGAAACAGTATAGATGTCACATACAACAGAATAAATTCAATTAACTGTTAAGAATATTGGTGACTATTAGAGTTTTGTAAAGACATTACTTTAAATTACAGCACTTTAGCCACTGTATACTTCTGAGCACAAAATTGATTAAATTTAGTAATGTTACAATTTATATATTAAATTTGATTCTATACCTGATAAGCTGATGTATACTTTGACTCTTGAAAGAAAGGTACCATAACATAACCAACAAAAGGAATCACTGCAAAACTAGCGATTCCGAACATCCACAGTTGTGGTCCGTAGAGATAGACTTCTGCAGGTTGGCCCATGAGTGTGATGGATGACAAGAAACTGAAATTATCAATAATTAATATTAGTATCATCTGAATTAGTCTAACTGGGATAAAATAAAGGTATGAAAAAAGTACTACATTAGCTGTTTTTTTACAAATTGTAGAAATAATATAACCACAGCTAATTTACTTCTACCATTAGGACACTATTTTTTTTTCATTTATTGCCATTTATAAAACAAAATATTTTTTTATTTTGATCTTTTACACAATCGGAATTAAAAATATTTTTAATTAACTTAAAAATTCTTTACACAGTAATTTAAGAGAAATTATTATTAATCACAATGTATATTTTACGGCAAATATAACTCATGTCTATAAATTATTTTGAAGAAGATTCATCTCCGAGAAAAACTCTTACCTTGCTAACATGGATAGGCCTACAGGTACTGTCCCCAGCTTGCCGTTGCCAATTAAAAACTCCGACGGGGAATTGTTTCCAGCTTGAAGTTTACCTTTTCCTCTTCGGCACCATTTACACCCATGGTAGACACCGATACCCGCCGAAACCAACAGCATTCCACTGAACACAGCATAATCAGCCAACTGGAAGTGGTGATTCGTAGGAAAACTCACTGGTGAACTTGAATCAGCCATTTTGTTTCCCCTGTAAGCAAAACAACTAATCATTTAATAAATAATGCAAGTAATGGCAAAACGCCAGAGACACTAATTAATCATTTGTGTTGTTGATTTTCAATCAATTTTTTCTGGCCTACAGACAAATATTTCATGAGTTCGTATGACCAGGGCCGTGCTGGCCAACTGGGACACCGAGAAGTTTCTCAGTGCGCCTCCACTCTTGGACGACCCCTCGCAACCCTCTAATAAATTTAAATTAATACGCATTAATGATTAATGCAAATAATAATTCAGATGACATTTCAGTTTTCATAAAATCTATGAAGAGGATTGTAAAATTGTTTGAACTGTGGAACTCTTCAAAATTACTCTGATGCATTTGGTTTTAGGCCTAATATTTTTAAGCGCACTGCAACAGTTAGAAACACTAACACTTACCCTTGACTATGTCCATGGCAGTACTCTAAAGAAACAAATTTCATTTTTAGAATAAATAAAACAAATTTTCCAAACTAGTTTGTATTATGCAAAGGTTTTCAAAAACAAAGATGTAGACGTCATTTATTTATTTTAAACACCCTTAAAAATAGTAACCCTGCCACCCTACCACCTTCAACTCCCTTCACCTTACTAGTTATGTGTTTCTCTTATGGCAAGCGCGGATATTACACATCTTTCTGGTGTGCTATAAAATGTAGAATTTTATATGTAGTTTTTAAAATCAAATCATTACAGTACATTAAAAAACTTATTTTTCCCGCCCCTCATATCTTGTCCTATTTTTTAGGCAGCTCAAATTCGCCCACCTCAAAAACTGCCGCTCCGGATAAATGCCCAGTTGGCCCGTTTGTAAATCGGGGTCTGTATACAGATGAAGAAATAATGCGACCACGCGGCTGAATCGCTGACGTGAGTTTAGGAATTTCCAAAATTAAGTTTAATTTAATTTCCAAAATTAGGGTTTCAACCAACTATTTATTGGTCACTCACGAAGGCGCTGAATAGCTGTCTGCTTGTGCGAAATATATTAGTGGAATTTGTTCACTCTCCGAGACCGGCTGACTAGCTGCTTCATTCCACTCGCAGGTGAAAAACTCGCGACATCGCGATATGCGTACAGCGAGATATGCAAATAAAAAGTGCAGAATAATCTATTGTATAAATGTGTATAAACCCCAAAAAAGTTTCATTGTAGCACGAAAAAACTTTTACTTCAGGTCAAAAAAAGGGCTTCAAGCGGTTGGATGTTTTGGCTAACTCGTCCGAGCGACTTATAAAAAAAGTGTATTAAATTTGAATGTACAGGATGTCCCCGAACTCTCTATACCCCTTTTGTGGATATGTTCCTGGGATCCAGACAAAAACATATTTCACAATATAAACATGGGTCTACGGTGCTTATTTTTTCGTCTGTCTGTCTGTATGTGTTTTTTTACAAAATACTTAATATTTTTGGAAGTAGAAAAGATATTGAGCTCAAACTTTGTATACCTATTTGTTGCGTAACCTTTTATCACTGTATGAAAAATTAGAACATTATTTTTAATATTTTAAAAATGGTGGACGTTTATAATTTTTAATGTCAAATATCTCAAAAACAGCTTACTTTACAAAAAAATTACAAGAAACAAAAAAAGTTTACTTTTTTAATGACAATGGTTTTTTATTTTGTTTGTAGCTCAAAGGATAACAGAGATATTGACAAAAAAATTAAAAATGTATTTCTTGGGAGTTGTCAACAATACCCAGAATTACTCTAGAAACAAAATATTTTAAAGTTATT
>JAGFPH010001301.1:24779-42715 GCA_018207615.1 Philaenus spumarius | reverse complement strand
TTAAAATCACCCTATAGCGGCGGTACGTTACACGGACATTGCTCAGCCTAAATCCATTTCAAACCCGCAATTGTTCAAATAGCGTATTTAAAAAAATACCAAAATCTTGGGGACAAAATTCTTCAGGCGAATGGCTTGGTAATTTTTCGCTATAATTAATAGTTACAACGTAAAAAATATTTAAAATCAATGTTTTCAATTGTTAATAAATATTAAACAAAATATTTTTCTTAGTTTTTTAAAAGCCATTTGCATGCATATTGACCATAGCTTTAAAATGACATATCGTTTATAATTTTCGAATCAAAAATAAATTAAAAATTTGGATTTTAATTTAACATTGGTGTTATGGAGTGTCAGCCAACATGGCCGACAGCTAGAGCCGACCCTTAACTCGGCTCATTAAAGAATCGCCCTTTATAGTTAGGTTACTCAGAACACAATGACTATCACAGTCGATCCTGTCATTGAAAATGTTACAAATAACTTGCGTTAAACTATTAATTGAAATTCATGTCACGTGCGTTCATTTAAAAACATATGAAAGTTAGCGAACAATCAATCTAGCTCTTGCCAATAAACGCTGACAAACCTTTTTTTTAACAGGTACAAATATAAAATAATTTGATCACGCAGCTAGATCGCAGACGTGAGTTGAGCGAAATTCTAAAACTAACTTGATATGTTTAAGGGTTTCAACTAACTATTTGGGAAATTGGTCTACTTACGAAGGCACTAAATATCTACCTGCGTGTACGAAATATACCAGGTGTGTTTAAGACTAGAAAAGTTACATGAAGAAAATGAAAATCAGACCACCCAAAACAAAATGGCGGCCCTAAACGTGTTGAATTAAATCGACATAAAGTTGCTAATATCTCGAAAAGGAAGAGTTTTCAGAAAAAATTTCAAGAGACAAAAATTGTTTATTTCAAACGGCTTGGCCTAAAATATTGCTTCTAAATCGATTTCGTAAATTTTAAGTCGACTCCTACATCTTAAAAAATTTTGTAAAAAATAAAATTTACGAAATCTATTTGAAATAAATGTTTTAGGTCAACCACTTTGAAATAAACATTTTTTGTCTCTTGAAATTTCTTCTAAAAACTCTTCCTTTTCGAGATATTAGTAACTTTATGTCGATTTATGTCAACACGTTTAGGGCCGCCATTTTGTTTTGGGTGGTCTGATTTTTATTTTCTTTATGTCATTTTCCTAGTCTTAAATAGACCTTTAAAATGAGGTATCACATGACCATACTACCCATTTAAAAATTTTGAGTTGCCCACAAAATCCCCCATTTTTAGGGGACACTCAAAATTTCCGATTGCTTCAAGATACTTTGGGCTAAGTTAGTATCGTTCCCCAAAGGATATTTGTTTGTTTTAACAAACACAAAAGTTAAAGAGGGAGGGTGGGACTTTTAAGACCCCTGGTATTATAAAATTATAGTAGAATTTGTTTGCACCTCAGCCTCCAGGCTTGACTCACGCACTGCTTCGTTCCGCTGGCAGAGTACCACTGCTTCGCTAGCTTCGACCTTACAGCCTCAGATTACGGACTGCGCTTTGCCAGTTCGGGCCTTGACCTTACGCCCTCGGATTATGGACCGCTTTGCTTCGTTTGCAGCCAACAAACTCGTATTTATGGTATTTTTAGTTTTGACCGATTTTGGGGGAACCAGACGTCCGGTCAAAAACGTGCTTCCGTTTGTTGGATTTTTGCTAATCACAACTCTGCATTGCAGAACTACCTACTCTATATTACATAATTGTGTTTACAACTGCAATTCTACTATTGCCAAATTGTTAGGTTTGAATAACAATATATTGACTCATTCTATTTCGTAGCAAACTCGTCCGAGCGACTTAGAAAACCAACGTGTGTACCAAATTTGGACAAAAACGAACGTAAAATGCTGCCATTAGAGTGTGAACACATAATATACACTAGGGGCTCTGCCCCTGGACGCTTGGCGTCCCAACCCCGCCTCGGCCTTTGGCCTCAGATGGCTGCTTCGCTTCGCTCGCAGTTGGAAAATTCGCTAAAGAATCTCGTTAATCTTTGGCTCGTTTGTACATTGGTTTGTAAAATTATGAAACCAGTCTTAAATATATTAACAGTAATTATAAGATTAATTATAACCTCAAATACATGCTTTAGAAACGTGAGAGGCTTTCATTACGATTTTAGTCCTAGTTATACTATCTTCTGTCAACTAAGGTTTTGAAACCAGGCCTAAATATACAGTAGTAAACATAACCTCAATACTATGTTTCAGAAATGAGCCAGGCCTATATTACAAAATTGACTATTAGAATTTATCCATTTTTGCCAAGTTTACTTTTTTTTTGACAAAATAAATTTTTAAATCAGGCCCAATTTATTCTAATTCTAACTTGCTAAAACAGTATAAATTAGCTTGTTTTTTTTAACAGTAATTAAATAAACGGTACCAGGAACTGGCACATACTTTCTCACAAATACATTTAAATTACTAAACAGATTCACTGTGACTTGTAGGGTGGGGTAGGATATTTTTTTTATTAAAGTTGGAGATTAACTAATAAATATTATTATTATTATTATTATTATCTAGAGAGAAAACTATTCGATCGATTTCGAACAAATTTGCACCAAACACGTAAATTAGGTCTTTATAGATGCACGTAAAAAGATTTTGAAAATTTTTGATAAACAACCCCCTTTATGGCCAAAAAACCCCCAAAAATCAGTTATTATTATTATTATTAGCTAAACGAGAATTTTTAGAAAGATGCGGGTTTTTGTATATGGTAGGGCACATTAAAGGCTACAAATAAGCCAAATTTGATCAAAATCGTTAGAGCCGTTTTTTAATAAAAAAATAATAACTGATTTTTTGGGGGTTTTTTGGCCAAAAAGGGGGTTGTTTTTCAAAATTGTTTAAAACCCTTTTTCGTGCATCTATACAGGCGTACTGGACAGGTCTGGTGCAAATTTGGTTGAAATCGATCGAATAGTTTTCTCTCTAGCTTTGTCTACATACAGACATACAGACATACAGACATACAGACAGACATTTCGTAAAAACCACTTTTTTGGACCCAAAACGGATATTTCCACAAAAATCTCAACATCGATTTTTTTTGCGATCACTATACTTTCTCTATACTTATAGTGAGAAAGTAAAACTATCCAATGAACAGCTGATTTTGGATAGTACTCAATCTCATGGCTTGTTTATAAACAGCTGTTTTGATTGCTTTATTTACTATTTCGTTGTTATTTTGTAACCAACACGGCAACCCATAAGACCCTATGTTAAAATTTTTCATCTTTTAAATTAGTTTTTCTCAAAAAATTGAGTTTTTACACGAAATACAACTATATGGGTGTACTTAAAAATCAAAACTACACCTAAATACAAAATTTCTTTGAATTCGTTAGAATCGTTTTCGAGATCCGCGTCAGATACAAAGATACAAAGATCCAAGAATTGCTCATTTAAAGTAAAAGGATAGCCTATATACAGAACTATGCGGCAATTTCGCTGTAGCTAATTCTATAGCTAAAAATAATAAAAAAGTACATATAAACATTGGCCTGAAAACGCTTCGTTTTCCAGATGTCCGCCATTTTGTTTTTTGTACAAAATAATTCATATCAAGAGAAATATTTGACTGAATTAGTTCAAGCTTGGCATGAAGTTTAATCTAGCAATGGTATATCTAAGAACAAATAAGCGATTATATCCGATAATGCCTTTCAAAATGACGGCTGTTCCTAAATTACTCAAAAACCGTACATTTTAACAAAAAATTTCAAGATATCTTTTTTGCAGCCCTTTTGATTTCCAATCGGATAGTTTAAAGGTCTAAATAATCGGATGAAGGGTAATACTTAGGCCTAAGTTAAAGATTATAACAGCATATGTACATACAATATTGTTGTGTTTACTGCGTGTTGGTATAGGATGCCGGGATGAACAAACCAATTATTACACATAACTTAACTATTATTCTTCATCCGATTGTTTTGACAATTACACCATCCGATAGGAAATCAAAAGCGCTTCAAAAAGGTATCTTGAAATTTTTTGTTAAAATTTACGGGTTTTGAGTAATTGAGGTTTGAAATTTTCAAACAGCCGTTATTTTGAAAAGCATGATTGGATATAATCGCTTATTTTTCTTCAGATATATAGGTTAGGTTAAACTTCATGCGAAGTTAGAACTAATCAGTCAAACATTTCTCTTAGTATGAATTATTTTGTACAAAAAACAAAATGGCGGATATATGGAAAACGAAGCGTTTTCGGGTCTATGTTTATATGAACTTTGTTTCTTTTTTTCGCTATAGAATGAGCTTCCTAGACATCGGCGCATAGTTCTGAATCACCCTGTATATACGAGGTACACATACAATTTTTAATGATACCCCAAATCGTGTTCTGGGCACAATGATCGGTGCTACGACCACTCCCGGCCTTCGGTATCGCCATAAGAGTCATGGCAATAGCTCTCTTTTCTATCGAAATTCGCTAAACATAGCTTATTATAAAATACATGTTTGGTAAAAATTAGACAAAATATAAAATGATCAAAAGATTTTAATGAAAATGCCGTGCATGACTTTCTTTAAGTACAAATTTAAAATGTAATCAAAATTATTCATGGCAATAAATATAAAATAATGTAGGTACCCGTTATAATAAATTCTTTACTGGAATTTAACGCTCAACTTTGATCTGTTATTTCATAATTCACAATTTTACGTTAACAAATAAATACAACTTTGGTAAAAAGTATTAACTAAATTTGTGTTGCTCTTTCCCAACAATAAAACCTTTTGGGGACGGGGATTTAAACATTTAAGTTTTTGCAAAAGGGAAGAAACATTTTAAAGCTAAAATCTCAAATAGTATACCACTGGACCTAATTAAACCTTATAAATATAGTAATACTTTGAAGAAAAAATACCATATTATATATGATTTTCAATCATGCGAGTATTATTTCTTCTGCATTTAAATTGCTAATTAATATATGCTTTTACCGTACGATGCAATCACTCAATACTAAGAATAAACGACATAGCTTTTTTACCTATTATTTATAACCGTTATTGATGATTATATTATGTTTATGGGTCCTGAGTTTTATTACCGCCCACGGAGTTCCTACCTAATGGATATAAACTTCGTGGACAGTCCCAACGCTATCCTAGATGATCCCGCTTCCATCTATGCTATCAGCCAGATTTTATCTATTGTATTCTCTTCATTCAGTCTTCGTGCTCGGTTTGAACTTTCGTTCAATAATTTTTCATTGATTCAAGTATTAGTCCCACCATATTTCTCCTTGTAACCCTTTCTCCTATTTCCATATCCATCTTATTACGATCTTCCATCTAGTTGCCACACATAAAAATAATAAGCATGGCGTTATATATATTTTGAAGTGGAAACTTCTATAGGAGCACCACTTCCAAAAAATTTGTATAGCAGAGTATATAGTTTTCTTGTTGATCGGGGTGAATCGGATTTTACCGTCACTCGTTTCACCATGCATTTTGTGAAACGCTCCTAAAATGAAACGCCATCTGTTTGAAACAAGTTTTGGACTTGCCCAGATTCGAACCAGCAGAGTCCATCCCCATTGACTAGCGCTTTAGCCGGTTAGGCCACAATCACATTGCTAATTTAGTATATTTGAGTTGGGTACAGTGGCGGATCCAGGACCTCATCTGGGAGGGGGCAAAATAACTGGTATTTGGGGGGGGGGGGGTCCCACATAATATAAAAAATGTTAACGCAAAACATTGAATTTGAATGGAAATATTTTGTTTGTCAACATTGTTTTATTTATTAAATTCTTTATTATTGTATTTACTGATGTCTAAAAACTTTGGTTTGGCATCGGCTTTTGTACAGCGCAATTTTGATTGTTTGCTTGAGATC
Organism: Philaenus spumarius; assembly: GCA_018207615.1. Classification (NCBI taxonomy): domain Eukaryota; kingdom Metazoa; phylum Arthropoda; class Insecta; order Hemiptera; family Aphrophoridae; genus Philaenus; species Philaenus spumarius. The sequence goes on along the minus strand of JAGFPH010001301.1, from coordinate 36,774 downwards.
TTACTCTCACTTGTATTAAATATGTCAAAATATTACACTTTTTACGACAAAATATTAATTTTTGCGTCGACCTCTAATGAGTGAAGTTCTGATTTTGGGACATAAGCCCCGAAACGAGTAAGAAAAAGAAAATAGAAGTCAGATGATGTAACATTGTAAACTTATCACTTAGGCCTATAACCATATTGCGAGTAAGAACAATATTTGTTCACCATACAATTCTTTTGACTTTAATGAAATAATTCAACAAATCTATTTCGGATTTCAATTTTATTTACAAATTAAAACCTGCGAAGCCTACACGCCTACAATATAATATTTTATTTATTAGGACTATCCTTCATTGTTCATTATTCACTTTTTAATACTTTTAATTTAGAATTACGTAAAGTTAAATGCTGAATAAACAAAAGGATTTTTATTTGAACAAAACATCATATACTTATTTCTATAAGGGTTTTTTCTGTTACGTCCCTTTTTCGCCGGTCCAACTTAACCGATTTTTACGATTGAGATGTCATTTTAAATCTTATGATCTAGCGCACCTGCGAATGGTAATTAAAAAAATCATTTCGTTTAGGGCTCCAACCCCAAGCCTTTGATTTATTTCTAGAGGGCGCTTTCAAAGGTCCAGTGCTTACCAACTTGCATTATTACGGTTTTTAACGTGATATAATTTAACAGCTGATATTTCTTTGAATTGTAGGTGAGTTTCTAACAAACAGAAAAAAATATTAAAATGCGCAATTTGCGCGCAGGCCCCCTAGTTAAAATTAAAACTCGTGCTTAATTTGATTAAGGTACGTACATATTAGTTTGAAAACTATGTCTCAATAAAATATCAAACAAAAATACAACTAAAGTACACCAACAAATTAGAAAACTTGATCTGCTTTTGAAGTAAACAACTAGCTAAAAGAGCTAAGAAAACCATAGATTAGAAATTTTACTATATAAGTTACTTAAGCCGAAAACGAAGCAAGACGCGACGTGCGCAATTCATCGTCAGAACGGTGAACCAACCGATTCAAGAAACGCAAGAAACCAACTTGGAAATCGATTTCTTTCCCGATCGATTTTTCTATGCGTTAATCTCGTGTTTTTCCGGTAGAAATCAGAATGTAACAAGACATGTAACATTTTTTTCGGAGTTCGGGAGGGGCAATTGCCCCCTTTGCCCCTCCCCTGGATCCGCGCCTGGTTGGGTATATAAGTGTAACAGATTGTCCTACATCATAGGCTTAATCTGTTAATGCTATTTTTTCCATGGGTTGCAAGATCCTAAAAGAACCCTGCCGGCGTCGACCAAATAGATCTTTTGCCCCCTTAAATTTCCTAGTTATTCCAACCCAGTAATACCCGTCTTCCTCATAAAGGCACAGTTACTACCTATTGGGTTTTTCTAGGATGGTTTCTCTTTCCTGCCCTGAGGGGCCTAGGGTAAAAGTTCTGACTCTACCTAGAGCCTCACATTCCAGTGGGATGTGTTCCGCCGATTCTTCAGTCAACCCGCATTTCCAACATATACTCTCCTCGGCAATCCCAATTCTTTGTAGGTGTTTCCTGAGATGACAGTGACCCTTTAATAGGCCAACCACCCATCTCATGTTATCCCTTCCTAGCGAGATAAGTTCTTCAGCATGTTTCCTGCTTGGCTTGAACAGCTTCCTGGCAAGTCCACTCGTTCCTGAAACCCTCCAGGCTTTGTCTTTGCCCTCCTGCATCCACATCTCAACCGATGCTGGAAATCCCAAGCACCGGCTCAGGGCCCACAAGAGGAGACTCGGACCCTTTCCTGGCTAGCTCATCTGCTCTTTCATTGCCATCAATACCAGAATGCCCAGGGACTTAGCACGCAGAAACCTCATTCCCCTGGCTAAGCTTCATCAATGCTAATACAATGTATACCTAGTTTAATTAGTAATTCCTCTGAAATGTACATTGTGCTTTCTCATTTCGTAAGTTGTGTTAATTAATAAAAAGTTTACACTTCTCTGGAGTGGTCTTAAGCACACAATTACATTTTGTTATTACGGTAGTTGCACTTTCGTCTTCCCTTTCTCTCTAGATAACTGTTGGAACATCCATGGTCTGACAATGCTTGGGTGAGATAGTAACCAACTTCACCATGTTTTCTCTCCAACCGACCACAACTGCTACGCCCATTTCACGGCTTTCTCTGTCTGTCATCGTTCTTGCTACCCTTGAAAAAGTTCTCTCCTGACTTCGGTTTTAATTTCTTCAACCGTAACTTGGTTTGGTCCCTTGTCTTCATGTCATGCCAATTTCCTGTCTTTCTCTTGCCAACAAATCTTGCCAACAGACTATCTCTCCAGCAAGACACTCGTTGAAACGGTTCTGACGAGATTCCCATGGCCAAAGGGCTTTGAGTCGCCAATATACGTTTTAAAATCGTCAGCTTCTTTATAGCGTCCATCATACATATTGCAAAAATTACACAAATAAATAAATACAATTGTTGTTATATTATTTAACCCTGCTCAACGTAGATAGGTCGACCAATTGAAATTTACAGTGTAGCGACTACTATTTGAACTATCTTGGGTTTTAATTTTGGTATTCAAAAGTGAAATTTTGCCGAATAATATTAAAATATAAACAGATTTATAAAATTGTTTCAAGTGCTTCACATATGTGTTCAGAGCCTTATTTTACCAAGTTTCTAATAATTCTTTTAGCAGGTTGATTTTGATTTGATACTTATCACAATCGAGTTATCACTATAAAATAATATCTTGTTTTAAATCGAATATTAATATTAGTGTGTAACTTTTTCTTCTTCTTAGTTTACTAATTAAATTCTTAAATAGCAAACATTTAGTACATTTGTTTTCAAAGTACAGGTTATTCTGTTGAAAAGCGATGGAATCAATATTTGTAATCTCAAATGGGAAATGCTTCAAACAAATTATAACAGTCTTGTAATAAAACCAGATTGGAATACAATGCATAAACCAAGTGTACAGATGTTTTTTGTTGCTAACTGCCAATACGTAAGCAAAAGATGATTATGATTGACAATATTTGAAAGGAAACGTAATATTTAAAGAACTTTAAGTTCCTCGAAGATTGGCAAGGAATGAGTATTTCTTTGTGCGTTATGACTTTTAAGCAAGTAAGCCTAACTATATTTAAAGTTATTGCACAAGAAATTTGTGACGAATTTGGTGCAACATGGTTGCATATTTAAACATGTATTTGGGATCAGAGGGCTGGCACTTGATTGGCTAAAGTCACTAACGTTTTTTGTTCAAGCTATTCTTACAACCTAAAATAAATATAGTGAAAAATTATAACTAAATTCTATTTTTATTATTTTTTTACATGTTTTAACTTTTTTTTAATGTTACTTATCAGAATAAAGTGATGAATAAATCACATAAGGCGAAGTCATACACACTTTGAAAAAATGCTTTTACGCAATCTATATAAATAAAATTGAAGTGTCTGTCTGTGAGTTCAAATATAAACTTTTTTCTAAGATCATAAATGGTTATTCACACATTACAAAAACCGAAACACACATTTATACAATTTTTGTATGTCTGTTTGTTATGACGAAACCGATTTTGACGAAATAACATGTAGAGGACTTTCAGAGAATATTTTAGGCTACATTTTATTCCAAAAAAGTTAAAATTCCTGTAAAGAAATTGAAAAAAATCTGGAAATTGGTTGACCGTGCAGGCCAACCCTAGAACTTCCGCTTAGTTTGAATTTTAAACGCTTAAAAATGAGTTTATTTGTTAAAATACCAAAAAACAAAAATTTGTGAATTTTTAAACAACGATAACTTTTCAATGCGTCGTTCGATTTTCATTTTAAAAAAAGCATTCTACGCAGTTTTTAAAGCAAAAAAAAAGAAAATGTACAGGTTTATATTGATTGGTTGAGAAATCTGGAAGATATGTTAAAAAAATACCAAAAAACGAAAATTTGTGAATTTTTAAACAACGATAACTTTTGAATGCGTCGTCCGATTTTCATTTTCAAAAAAGCAGTCGACGCAGTTTTTTAAGCACAAAAAATGTATACATGGTTTTATTAAGATTTTTTCGCACGCTTTAAAGTTATTTTTGAAAAACATAAAAATTCCAAAAAAAATTTGGTTATTTTTTTTAAATTTCTTCGGATTGGCTCGATGGATTAACTCTCAAATCTAATCAGATCTAAGTTTTGATACACCCTTTCGAATGACATGTCGTAGAATTCAATCGGTTGATTCGTTTTTGAGAAACTGTACGACAAAAATTTATTTACACACATACATCCACACACGCACACACACACACACACACACACCCGCACACACGCACACGGTCGGACATCTCGGCGGGAATAGTCAGAATGGCTTCCTGGGACCTCAAAACGTGGAGATTTAATGAAAACTCGACTTTCAAAAATCGGACCGAAATCAATAACTTCCCTTTATTGGTAGCGGGAAGTTAAAAATTTAAGAGGTCTCTACTTATAACATAAGCTGAAGTAGTTGATAACTTGTTTTAGAATAACTTGGAGCGTAGCTCAAATGGTAGAGCGCTCGCTTAGCATGTGAGAGAGGTACTGGGATCGATGCCCGGCGCCTCTAGATTCTCCATTTTTGTTTTATTAACTTGTCAACACAAAATGTCATTGATCTGTGACATTTTTACAAGATATTCTATTATAGTTTTAATTTTAATTATTACATTAGAATAACCTCACACCTTGACTAATCCTTAATCAGCTTTCAAATCATAATAGATATTGTAATCGCATTCTGCCAATGCTTTAAACACGAATCAATTAATTACACAGCCATATTAAGTTTAATTATTTTTTCAAAAAAATTTTAATAACAATATAATGTTTATTACATATTTCAATGCGATATTATTATCATTTTCTCCACGTTTTAGATGATTTCGAAAAAATTAAACTAAGTTATAATTTATTGGTAAATGTAATTAATTAAATTATCAAATTAAATGTATTTATCTTTATCATATCAAATGTAACCGTATTGTGTAAGATGTTTTATAAGAAAATATACTATCATGTAAATAATTTACAATGTTATATAATATAGGCTATGCATAATATTTACATAATATGTTATATGTTACATACAATCTATATAAATATATAAAAATGAATTGCTGTTCGTTAGTCTCGCTAAAACTCGAGAACGGCTGGACCGATTTGGCTAATTTTGGTCTTAAAATGTTTGCAGTAGTTCATAGAAGGTTTATATGTAAAGAAAAATTTGAAAAGTTTCCCGAAAAAGTTTCAAATTTGGAAGAAACTCAACAGACTTTACTGTATGAACTCAAAACCATAGCTTACGTAAACAGCTGTTCGTATAAAAAGCTTAGCAACACGTTATGTTTGTTTACAATCATTACCATAGCAACATTACTTAGCAAATTTATAATCACTTTAATACTCTTCAAAACTAACAGCTTTTTAAGGTTAGATTGAAAAACTATAAACAAACACAAGGAAAAATCAACGAAAAATGCTTACAGAATTATAATTCAACTCAAACATTGGTTATTAAATATCTATATTAGGCCTACTTAGAGATAATATGCTGTTTAAAATATTGTTTATATAAAATATATCATAACTATGAATTTTTTAATACTTTTCAAAACATACTTTCGCTATCAATAGTAATAATAACAAACAAATTATTTGACACCATGCATAACCATAAACATACACACGAGTTTAAACATATTATATTGAAAACTAAACAAACAGTCTGAATTAAACTAAATGCCATTAAAATATCACATTCGTAGCTTTATTTTGATATATAATTGTATATTTAAATACTAAACAATTTCTTATACTAATTAGGCCTATGCATTTAAAATTACAAACTCTATTTGAACCAGTTTGTTACATCCTAAATTAACGCGGATGTTACAAAGTGATTCAAATATCTTTTCTACGACCCCCAGCTAATTTAAACCCTCGCTAAGAAAGGGTTAAAAGAAATTTTAAATTTTATGGCGGTTTGGGGGGGGGGGGTCAAAGTTACTAAAAATCCCTATAAGAACGAATTGGAATGAAATTTGGTACGTAGCTTCCTTTTAGGCTGTAGGTGCTCGCAACATTGTCAATGAAATTAAGTGAAAGTCAAAATTAGTAAAAACTATACATTAAAACGATATATTTGAAGCTTTTTCATGTTAGATAGTATTTTACAGGAATACAATTTTCAGTGCTTTCTTAAATAGCGTAGCCTTTTTTTCATGACCTCAGTAGGATACGCACGGGTATTCAACGAACACTTAAAAAGAATACAATTACGTCAAAAAGACTGAAAATACTAACAACCACGGGCAACGCCGTACGGGTCAGTTAGTGTTATATAATATTACATAATATTTCAAAGCATACAGATAAATACATATAACTAAAATTTAAGTCTCTGTTTGTGATTTCTAAATTAATACTTTTTTCTAAGCTCATATGGTTATTGACACATGCATTTTTTATTTTTTGTCTGTCTGTTTGTCCGGGCTAATCTCCAGAATGGCTGAACAAATTTTGACGAAACTTCCATTTGCATGTATAGAGGACTTTTCAGAGATTAATCTAGGCATCATTTTATCCCGGAAATATTTAGGGTTCCTATTTAAAAATTGAAAAAATGTAAAAATTAGGTCTTGAACGGATGTGGCACGCAACCATTATAAATAAAACAAGAGATTTGTATCAAAAGCTTAACACTTTGACAAGATCGTCTGTTTAATTTTACTGTATACGCTGGTTTAACCGTTAAATATATCAAAACAGTATGCAATAATGTGAAATGTATTCGTAGATGTTAAATAAACCTCAAAACCTGATTTGTAATCTTTATGTTCGTTCGGGAGTTATGAGTAGAAAAACTGGTGGAAAACGGGATTTTTAGCGTTTATTGGTGCATAGCTAATAATTTACGTAGGCCTAAACGGGATACATAGATCGATTTGGGCAAAACTCACTGTGCGTTTTTAGGTTATGGAACGCGGATCTAAAATAGTTGTTTTTAATTGCGTGTAATGGTAAGGCAGAATTTTAGCCGAGAGTCCTTTTATTTATTTAATCACATTTGCGATCGAAGACACAGGTACCAGATAGTAAATACATACAGGGTGTTAGAGAACTCTCTTTAAAAAAAAATTGTATATATGTTCCTTGTCTCAAGTTCCTAGATTTCTGTAGGTCCGTATGTGTTTTTTACAAATGGTTTTCTAACTCATGATATATTTAAGTTAGAAACTTAAAACAAGGTATATATGTGTACATTAATAAGTAGAATAACTGTTTACAACTTATTTGCTGTAACTAAAGCCGTTTCAAAATGGCGGACGTTTAAAAATTTCAAACCTAAATTACTCAAAAACTGTACTTTTTAACAAAAAATGTCAAGACACCTTTTTTGTAGCGATTTTGAGTCCCTATCGGACGGTGTAACTGTAAAAACAACCGGATGACAGTTACGTTATGTATAATAATTGATTTGTTCAACCCGGCCTCCTATACCAATATTGTATGTACATTTGCTATCATTATCTTTAAGTTTGCTATTATCCTTCATCCGATTGTTTTTACAGTTACTCCGATAGGGAATAAAAAGGGCTACAAAAAAGGTATTCTGACATTTTTTGTTAAAATGTACGGTTTTTGAGTAATTTAGGTTTGAAATTTTTAAACGGCCGCCATTTTGAAACGGCTTTAGTTACGGCAAAGAAATTTTAAACAGTTATTCTACTTACTAAAGTACACACTCCTGTCTAGTTTCAAGTTTCTAACTTAAATAGATCTAACTCACGCGTTTATACCTAGTTTGAAGTCTTGAGTTATAAAACCATTTGTAAAAGACACATACAGACCGACAGACAGAAATCTAGTATTTTTAGACACATGTTTATATGGTGTTTTTTGTTTGTCTTGACCCAAGGAACATATCTACAATTTGTTTAAAGGGAGTTCACTAACACCCTGTATATAAATACATTAGAAAGTTATAAAATAGTTTGAGAATGGAAATAAAACATAATAGACTATATAAATTTAGTAAAACAACACAATCATGCTTAACTGTGTTTTGTCTGGTGTGTTCTTTTAATAATATGTTTGTTATTCATGTGAACTGTGATCCATTTATTTCAAAAAAATGAAAGAAAACAGTTATAAGAATTCCAAAAAATATAGTTTTTACAAATAATATACTATCATACACTTATAAAATACATACACTTTTACAAGGTAATCTATATATATATAAGCCAAAACCCACTGACTCACTGACTCACTCATCACGATTTCTCAAAAACTACCGAACGGATTTGAATGAAATTTGGTATGTAGCTTCCTCTAGGGCCATAGGTGCTCACTAAGAAAGGGTTTGAAAAAATACGAAATTTTAGGGGGGTTTGGGGATCAAAGTTATTAAATCACGATTTCATCAAAACTACCGAACGGATTGGAATGAAATTTGGTATGTAGCTTCCTCTATGGCCATAAGTGTTCACTAAAAAAAGGTTTTAAAAAATTGAAAATTTTAGGGAGGTTTGGGAGGTAAAAATTACTAAATCACGATTTCTCCAAAATTACCGAACAGATTGGAATGAAATTCGGTATGTAGCTTCAGCTATTGCCGTAGGCGCTCGCTAAGAAAGGGTTTAAAAAAATTCAAATTTTAGGGGGGTTTGGGGAGGATCAAAGTTATTAAATCACGATTTCTTCAAAACTACCGAACGGATTGGAATGAAATTTGGTATGTAGCTTCCTCTAGGGCCATAGGTGCTAAAAATTTCGAAATTTTAGGATGGGTTTGGGGGGATAAAAGTTACTAAAATCATAATTTCAGATCTTTTATTATTATGACAATAGTGCTTTTATTATTTAAGATCTATTTATATATAAAAGCCAAATACCACTCACTGACTGAACACTTAAAAAGAATACAATTACGTTAAAAAGACTGAAAATACCAACCACCACGGGCAACGCCGTACGGGGCAACTAGTATTTTTATAAAACGAAACGAATGTAGGTAAATTGTATAGTGCTCAGAAGTAAGTGAACGCACACTACATAATAATCTTTACTAAACGATGAATTGCTTACTGTCTAACGTGTTATTTTCACGGCCATACTCAGTGAAAGTAAAAGCTGATGGTAAGACGAACGGACAGTGTGTAGGCTAGGTACTTACCGGAGTTACCGAAGCTCCTGTACTCATCGATGAGGGACCACTTTATCACCACGCTTTCCGACTCGATACAACTGTTACACACGAACCCCCCCCCCCCCCCCCCCCCCCGAGTGACGAGAAATCTACTTTCTTTTTCCTTAAGTCGTTGTCGTAAATTAAACAATAGTTACGTCCAGGCCTACAAAGTTGTTATTATTATAATGAACTAGTAGGATCCCGTGAAAAAACTTCCAAATATAATATAAAGTTTAATGTGTTATAAAACTAATCTAGGGTAGGTATATGACGTGTTTTGAGGTAAGAAGTCGTTGAAAATGTAAATTTTTTAAATATATAAATACTTTTCAATTTTTGTTGAGGTATTAAAGCTAATGGATGAAATCAGCTGTTATGTGTCTGAATCTTTAAGTATTGTTTTTAATTCTTTTTGTACTTCGTTATTCAGAAAGAACTCCTCAGGTCTAGAAAAACAAACTATTATTATCTATTAAAAAACAAACACAATTTTTTGTAATTCCTAAACAAACAAAAAATTTTGAATAAAAATAAAGTTAAAAAATAAAACTTGTAGGAATTACAAAAAAATTGTGTTTGTTTTTTAATTGAATATGGAATTAATCAATATCAATCGTAGGTCTATATTATTATCTAGTTGGGTATACAGGGTGTCCAATAAGTAAAGTGCTACACTTCGGGGAATGGTTCTGTGGGTCAAAATAAGAAAAAAAGTTCATATAAACGTACACCCGAAAACGCTTCGTTTTCTAGATATCCGCCATTTTGGTTTTTGTACAAAATAATTCTTATCTAGAGAACGGTTTGAATGATTGAGCTCAAACGTGGCATAAAGTTTAACCTAAGAATGATATATCTCAAGAGAAAAAACCGATTAAATCCCTTCATGCGTTTCGAAATGGCGGCTGCTTGAACATTTTAAACCTATATTACTCAAAAACCGCACATTTAAAAAAAATGTCAAGATACCTTTTTTGTAGCCCTTTTGATTTCCTATCGGATGGTGTAACTGTCAAAACAATCGGATGAAGGATAATAGCTAAGTTAAAGATAATAACAGCACATGTACATACAATATTACTGTGTTTACTGTGTTGGTATAAAATGCCGGGTTGAATAAACCAATTATTACACATAACTTAACTGTTATTTAGTAAAAATAAAAGCTAGCTGACATATTGACAGTTTAATGTCCATTTTAATATAACGGGTGGTCCAATAAAATCCTTCATCCGATTGTTTTAACAGTTACACCATCCGAAAGGGAATCAAAAGGGCTACAAGAAAGGTATCTTGACATTTTTTGTTCAAATGTACGGTTTTCGAGTAATCTATGTTTGAAATTTTCAAACAGCCGCCAATTTGAAAATCATGATTGGGTTTAATCGCTTATTTTCTTGAGATATATAATTGTTTGGTTAAACTTCACGCCAAGTTTGAACTCAATCAGTCAAACCATTCTCTAGATAAGAATTATTTTGTACAAAAAACGAAATTGCGGATATCTAGAAAACGAAGCGTTTTCGGGCGTATGTTTGTATGAAGTTTTTTTCTTATTTTGACCCGTAGAACCATTCCCCGAAGTTTGGCGCATTACTTATGGGACACCCTGTATACAGAGTGAGTCACTACTGACTACATTAATTTTAACAGTTGATTCTACTTATCAAAATGAACAAAAAATGTATACAAGCTCTTATCTGACCTTAACCGTTCAGCTGTCATATCGTATTTTGTGATTTTTTCAAATTACACGACTTGGTACTATTAGTTTGACGATAAAAGCCAGACTAATGTAGTTATGACATGGAAAGTAATACCATTTGAAAGAGCATTAAATTTCCTATAACTTAAACATAGTACCCAAATAATAACTCCTTATACAAGTTGTTTTAAATAACTTTAATGTTAAAAATTATTGTTACAGACTTTTTCCTTTAAACTTTAAGTATCAATTAAATCAGTTAAATTTTTCGTATTCTTATGTTCAATTACATAAAATCTTCCTTATTTATTTATCTTTAAAATGATGTATAAATATTAAGGGATCATATAGAAAAAATGTTGAAATTTCATAAAAATGTTGTTTAGGTACAGCATTAGGGTTTATCGTATTGGTTCTAAACACCAAACTAATTACTATATCTGTAATTTCTTTACCAGCTGAATCTGTTGACTGAACTTTTTCAATTTGCAATCAGCTGATTTAGTCAACAGATTCATTTTAAAGATAAATAAATAAGGAAGTTTTTTATGTAAATGAACATAAGAATACGAAAAGTTTAGCTGATTTAATTAAGCCTTAAAGTAAAAGGAAAAGTCTGGAACAATAATTATTAAATTTAAAGTTATTTAAAAAAACGGTTTTTTTTCAATCGCTAAATTTATAGACTGGTAAGTCACAGCCTTAGCTGGATGTTGCAGATCACACAGATACGTCCATCTGCAAATAATCCATATGCAAGATCGGGATAGTTTTGATCAGCTTAGGTCTAAAATATTTGTTTAGAATTAATAAGGGCCAAATTTCAGCAATTTAGCTGGAAAGAATACCAATTAATATTTATTGTTTTTAGGTAATCACATTTTCACCCCTTAGCAACACGTAACAAAATGTAAAACTGGTTTATTTTGTATATTATGTATCTTGAAAGAAAGAAATGTACAAAATATCAGCTCTCTAGCTTTAAGGAAAGTATACAAATTTATATTAATTGGTTGTTATCACATTTTCAAACCTTAGCAGCACGTAACAACATG